>JABUQX010107489.1:52500-59790 GCA_015478945.1 Trachelipus rathkii
ATCCTTTCCATATAACCAAACCATCTCAAACTACTCTCGTTTATTCTCTCATTTACTCCTTTCTTCACACCACACAACTCCCTAAAGCGCTAATTCCTCATTTTACCAATTTTTCTCACACCTAACACGCCCCTAAGATTGTCCATCTGAACACATTGTACCTTAGATATGTACTTCTTATTCCAGACCATAGTTTCACTATTATACATTAACACGGGTAACAATATACCCTCATGCAAAACCCTAGAACACTCAAGACTTATTTCCTTTACATCCACCAAGGATTTAATTGCACTAGCTACCTTCCTACCATTCACAACTTTCCTACTACACTCAGAATCATCCGTTGTCTTTTCATCCAATAAATATCCTAAATATTTAAACTCAGACACTTGTTCCAGTTGCTTACCATCTAACATCTAACACACCGCAGACTCCCCTCACTCACTACCATAACCTTACTCTTATCTACATTTACTTTCAAATCCCTCATTTTAAACATCCTGCCAAATTCTCTTCAGATTCGTCACACAAAACCAAATCATCGGCATATAAGAAGTAGGGCACCCCCACTCTCTTACATTCTCCATCATTCTAACACCATCTCCTGCCACCCCCACCTTTAATTCTTTCATAACCCCATCCATATACAAATTGAATAACCAAGGAGACATAACACATCCCTGCCTCACTCCGCTATTAATATTAAACCAATCATTTCGACTCCATTTATTCTTACACACGCTTCACTATCGTCATACATACTTTTGATTCCATTCAAAAGCCTACCACCAACACCATATATCACTAACACCTGCCATAGAGCTTCCCTATTAATCCCACCATAAGCCTGTTGCAAACCCATAAAACCTAAATACAATTTATTCTTATTCTTTCTCATTTTCTCAATCATTTGTTGAAAATTAAAAATTTGGATAGTTATCCTCTACCACTTCTAAATGCACCTTGTTCTTCACCAATCAGTCCCTCTATCATTAGACGTACTCTTTCGACCAAAATACCAGCATATATCTTCCCGACATCGCTTAATAAACTAATTCCCCTATAATTCCTACAGATCTCCTTATCCTCTTTACCATTATATAAGGGTACTATTACTGTTCTCCTCCAAACCCTCAGAACTATAACCTCCATAAACGCTTTGCTACAGAACTTCCAAATCAATTCAATCATTATCTCGCCTCCGTTCTTGATCATTTCACCAGTAATTCCATCAATGACTGCAGATTTACCATTCTTCAACTTTCTCACTCTACCCATTACCTCTTCCTTATTAATTACCTCAAGCCCAAAATACCTATTCCTTCTTACACCATCAAATCTACACAAATTCACTATCACCTTTTCATTACTGCTAATGGTGTGCAGATTTTCGAAGTGTTCCCTCCACTCTCCCCTCACATCCATTTCATCAGTTACGAAAGCACCATCCCTATTCATTAATATGAGCAGATTCCCCTTTTTCTCATTCCTAAGCTTTCGCGGTTATTCCAGAAGAGCTTCCTATTCCCTTGTAAGTCTCCATTCCTTCTCCTTCCAAACTGTTCATTTACCTCATTTTTCCTCGTATATATGCATGTTTTAGTGTTGCTCTTTTCCTCCTTATTATATAAGTTTAACAACCCTTACAACAAATAAACAAGTGTATAGTCTTGAAATTTGAGATTCTTCTCAATGAACTATTTTTTTTACTTTTTCTGTTTAGAAATTTTTATGATACTACAGTTGTTTTTCCAAGTCCAGATTTGAAAGTAACTTTAATAATATAACATGATGATGATGATGATTATATATATATATATATATATATTATATATGTATATATATTATATATATTATATTTTAAATATATAAAAATATATATATATATATATAATATATATATATATATATATATATATATATATATAATATAATTATATATACTGTATATATATAATATTTAAATATAGGTACATATATACTACTCGTCAAAATTAGCGCACCACTGGCTCATATGACGATAACAGGTTACAGAAAGGACCAGAACGCTGTTTAAACTTTATTATGCAAATACATAGCATCAGGAGACACCAGTATACAACGCTGTATAATGTTGGGGTGTTTATAGGGTCCGCCATGGCTATAATTAAGGTAAATGACAAAACCATGTACCTCCAGCTTTTAGCGATTGGGGTAATTTTGACAGGGGGTATGCTGGTATGTGTCCATTGAGGTCGTGAATTATCCACTACAACCCAGGGAAAGGACCTGCGCGTCGACTAAACACGGATGAGTGCGTACAGAATTATCACAGCTCCCGTGCCGAAAGGTACGGTACTGCTGAACTCGATCGTACGTTTGGTGTAGAGCACACACCATTTGCACGGGTTCGTGGATCGGGCACCATGACACCCTGGAGCAGGCATGGTGGCCGGGCTAGGGCAGGCCACGCGCCACTAGCGTTGAATACAGTTTTAAGCGTATGCGGGCAGTAAGAGACCGTCAGTACAAGCAGGCAAGGCACCTTCAAATACAGCTGCAGGAGGTACATGTGACCCATGTGAATGATAATTATTTACGGCCAAGGAGCTGGTCTATAGGACCACGACACTACCAGGGAGCATCGACGGGCGCGACTAGCATTTTCCCGCGAACACCTACATTGGACCGTCAGTCTCTATACCTCCGATCGGCGATCCAGAGACTATCGAGGACCTAATGAGAAGTACCGACGCAGTGTAATATGCCTACAATGCCCATTTGAGGAGCATCCTTCTCAACTGGTTTCTGAGGGGGCAGGGCTTTAACGGAACATGCAGAGTTGCACGTCCTAGAAGACGGTTCCCTCACCGCCGCACGGTACATCGCAGACATCCTTGACCCGTATGTCGTGCCATTATGCCCTTCTACATCGGTTACGGATTCGCCTTAATGCATGACAAGCAAGAGCACACAAGGCCAGATGTGTCTCCGAACACCTAACTACGGTCCAAATCAGGACATTGGATTGGCCAGCATACATTCTCAACCTAAACCCAATTGAACATGTGTGGGACATGTTAAAACGATGATTGCGACAACTGCAACCACCTCCAGAAACCCTAAAGGCGCTGCGGCAGGCGGTGCTTCGCGTATTGGATCAGATTTCCGTGGAGGACATTCGGCACCTCATTGAGAGCATGCCACGACGTTGCCAAGCCGTCATCCGTGCCAGAGGTGGCCATAAACGTTATTGAGTAACACAATCCACACACGAACCCTTCACCGCGATAACGTCAAACGTTGGAGGAAACGCATCGTCCACATACAGGGCTTCGCAGGCCCCTAGGGGATTCCTGGGACCCCTCGACAATCTTACCACTGTATAATGTGTCCCAAATGCTATGTTATTTGCATAATAAAGTTATACAGCGTTCTGGGGCCTGTAACACAACGGATACAAGTCTTTCAATTTTGACGAGTAGTATATATACTTATATATATAATATATATATATATAATATATAATATAATTATTATACATACTTATATATATATATTATATATATATATATATATATATATATATATATATATATATATATTATATATATAATATATATATTATATATATATATATATAATATATATAATATATATATATATACTATATATAATATATATAATATAAACACCAACCCTTTCGAAGAGAGATCCAATAATATAATATTGAGCTAAGGAATTCCACAACATTCCAACTTGATCAGTATACCGTTGTAAACCATGACGTATTATTGCCTCTGCATTCTTTAAACTCGTTTCCTGAAAGAGAAAGAAGAGCAATGAATCTTTCCTCGGATATCAAGGACTTAATTTTAACTAGTGATGGGACGATTAATCGTCATCGTCATCGGACAAAAATGGCATATTTTTTTACATCAGTCATCGTCATCGGCAAATTTTGCCGATTATTTTGCCGATTAATTTGGAACAAAAATATTAAAGAATTATAAATAATATTAAAAAAAACAATAATAATAATAATAATAATAATAATAATAATAATAATAATAATAATAATAATAATAATAATAATAATAATAATAATAATAATAATAATAATAATAGTAATAATAATAATAATAATAATATTTATATATATATATATATATATATATATATATATATATATATATATATAATATAATATATATATATATATATATATATATATATATATATATATATATATTTATATTATATATTATATATAACCCATTTTGCTATGGTATGTATGACGATTTCCCCAGTGCCTAATGTTCGCCTTTCTGTATGCGTCATCATCCACACTCATCCTCCAGACATATCATATACACATACTTATATCCACACCCCTCTTCTAGACAACATCTTACAGACATCCCTATCCCTTATATTCATACGTGTAGGGAGAAAAAATTGCCCACATCGTATGTCTGCGTGTCGTAGAAGGCGACTAAGGGAGGTGGTAGATTAGGTTGGCTGCCACTACCACTTATCTTTTTGCCGAAGGAATGCTAATGCATGCCTCGGAGAAGGTCGTGATCGCAAGAAGCGCCCTTTTATCCTTCGGCGAAAATGTATGAATCGTTATCTGTATATGAAATTCAGTAGGAATAAATGTTTTGCAGTGAGATTGAGGAGAGAGGAATGGAGTTTTTAGAAAGGGCAAATTTGATTTGCTCGCTGTGACTGAACAAAGATGAAGGAAACGCTGTGAAACTGAAAATGAGTGGTTGTGGGTTGAGGTTTGTGTTTGCTGTGGAAAGGAATGAGAGGGGGATAGAAGATTTGCAATCTGATGAGTGAGTTGTGGTAGTGAGCTATGGTAGATTTTGTGGTTGTGAGTATAGAAGTCTAAAGGTTTAATTTAAGTTTGAAAAGATCAAAATAAATTTGTTGGTTGCGACATATGATCCATCGGAGGGTAATGTTGAAAAGAGTACGATTTTCTGGATAATCTGAATGATATTTGGTGGGGGAATAGGAGATTCAGTCATTTGCCACATATCTGCCATTCCAAGTTATTTTTTTTACAGTTGTCACCACCACTCACGGGCAGAGCCGCTATTCAAGGAGGGGTGTATACTCTCAAAAGTTCACCCTCAAGCAAAATACGCATATGAGCACAGACGCAGCTTTAAAGTGAGGGATTAAATTCAATGGAAAATACAGAAGATGGAAGAGAATTCCACAAAACAGAGGTGGTGGAAATGAAGGAAGCACCACAGCAAACTAAGCCTCCCATGGCAGTTACCATGTTCAACACAATACTCGTCCGAAGATACAGCACCTCATTGTGCTACGAAGGCGGTCGTAAAGGTGGTGCGTACGCGAGTGCATAAGTTCCCTGGGCACTTGCGCGTGCGGATACCTATAGGATAGAGATAAAGCACCAACATCGCACTGGCAAGATAGAGGGTCAAGTGAACTGGAAAGGCAGAACCAGTTTATAAGCACTTTTTGCCGTGGAACTCGAACCCCTTTCCAAAAGCCGCTGTGAAACCAGAGCCCCCCCCCCCAGATATGAGAGCGGTACTCCATACATGCACAGATGAGGCCTTGTATAGCGGAGCAACTGAAAAAGAGGAAATTCTCACAGTCTAAAAAGAACTTCCAGTTCTTTGAGCGCCGCCCTTAGCAACCATTGTGATGATTAGAGGTTTCCAAGACATTTTTTTGTTCATTGTTAAGGCCAAGGATGTTTATATTGTCAACGGAGAGACGAGAGAACGGTCGAAAGAGACAGGAAAGTTAGAATGTATTTGGAGAAGGAGATTTGTAAAAGTTGGGGTTTTAAAGAATTGAATTTCACAAAGTGGATATTTCTATCCATTAGCGAGAATAAAATCGAAAGATTTAAGACGAGAGGCAATTCACGAACTAAAAAGGGCGAGTAGAAGTGCTTTGAGTTTATACGATGCAGATTCGATTGGTTCGGAAACGAGTGGGTATAGCAGTTAGAGGTGCAGGTGCAGAGATTCATTAATGAAGGTAGAATAATTAGGAGATAAGACAGAACCCTGAGGAACACCACTATTGACAGAAAAGCAAGAAGTCGCCCCATCAACAAACAGCCGATATTGAATGATTTGAAAGAAAAGCTAGAATAAGTAAGCAAGAAGAGGAAGGAGGAAAACCCAAAGGAGGGGAGCTTGCGAGAGCAGTGACGCGTGCCCATACTCGAGTCAAATGCTTTGGAAGTATTCAAGCGCACCCACCAAGTCTCCCCTAGTTCCTAAGAGCGGAAAAAACCATAAATCGGTTTTATAGGAATGTATATATAGCCAGTAGACTTCGTGCAGCGAGAGCCGAACTGGCGATCGGAGTGAGTTTAGATTGATCTAAGAAGTGAGTTTGAGATGGGTTTCAAAGATCTTAGATTAGAATACAAGTGAGAGCTACAGGGCGATTAGTTAAAAGATCAGAGCGGCTTCCTTTTTCCGGAATAGTTGGACATGTGAGCAGCTTCCAACACTGAGGAGAGGGAAAGTGCTATAGTATCAGACATAGAGAATATAGTTGTGCTGGGGCCGAAGAGATTAGCCTTTTCAGTTGGAGGAATTAGCAACACAATGATCAGGTCGAATAAGCAGGAGCGAAAGGCAGATTTACAGAAGTTGCAGAGATGAAAGATATGGATGCTAGCATTGCAAGGATTCGCGGAAGGATAACATTGCTGTTATGAAACTCCGATGTGCTCCGCGAGAGATATCCCATGCAACGATTTTCTTAGCTGAATTGAAATTAGCGCAGAATGATAGGAGACGAGAATTTTTTCACACTCGAAGGCACTGTCTCTAGCCTGATTGGCCAGAGAATAAGCCGAGTCGAACCATGGATTTATGAGGAAAGAAAGATTAGTTTTAGAAGGAATGAATAGGAAAGAAAAATTTATCTGAAGAAGGAGTGAACCTGCTCTCCATCGATTACCAGCTCCCTCCTTATCTTTTAAATCTTTATACATCCATCATTAATCCTTATTCAGGTAGCAATTTGCTATCATCTGCAAACTTGGAAACCTTACATTTAAGTCCGCTAGTCTAAATATTTTATACATGTATGAGGAACAGCCACTTGAACCTAAGAAATCGTTACGGACCACAAACAATTGTCTCCTCATTTCCATTAATAGATTACCTTTTCATTTTTCATTGATTAAAAACTTATATTATTATTTATTATTATATTATTATTATTATTATGTTATTGTTATTATTATTATTATTATTGAATTATTATTTCATTATTATTAAAAAAATCCTTCTT
>JABUQX010107490.1:0-5000 GCA_015478945.1 Trachelipus rathkii
GAGGTTTTATGTAAGTATTATTTCTTAGATTTATTTGATTTGCTTTGCGCCTTGCTTGGTTTATAAAGTTTGCGAGCAAGAATTCACATGCATTGTTATGGATAATTTTTTGTATCTCTTTCAGGAGTGATATATTTAGCAGTCTTTAAATGGCAATATCTTTAGGTTTTATAATGGTTGTGTATGGCTGGTAAAAGTCTCTTGTATTGCTAATGAGGCGAGAGTATCTGATTACAATCAAGGGTTGGATTACCGAGTTACTTGTGGTACCGTAGATAGGGAGACAGTAAAGTAAGTGGGGGTGTATTAGTGCAAAGTATATTTTTCTAGAATGGAAAGAGGTACAATATTTTTCAATTTATTAGCATAAACATGTATCTCGACAGTCTGCTAACTAGGTTGTAATATGACTTTAAACGTCAGCTTCATTGCGATGTTATTCCCAGTATTTTGTATTTGTAGCCCTATCAGTTCCTACATTGTTATTTTAAATATTTAAATGCGTTATTTGTTTGTTGCTAAAGATGTTAGCTTAAATTTAAAGAAGCTTGTTAGCATTTATCCATTTCATTATTTTTGGTAATGTGTCTGTTGTTTTACGAGATAGAGATTCGGCATCTTTGTCATTTATTAATATGGAGGTATCGTCTAGCAAATGATCTGAAAAAGCGTCAATGAGAGTTGAACCAGAACTCATTTGGAAAGTGTAAATAGAATGCAGGGTCCAAGAATTGAGGTCCTGGGGTAACGCCGGTTAAAATGTTTGAAGCGTGGCTGACTTAGTTTCATTTAGTTTTTACGTATTGGAGATCTTTCCTTTAAGTAGCTTTTAAACCATTGTAAGTTTGTCCTCAAAACACCATTTGTTCATTTTACTTAGCAGTATGTCATGATCAATCATTGTCAAAAGCTTTTTGTGAAATCTAATAATAATAAAAGGGAGGAGTCTTTATTTTCTATATTTCTGTAAAGTTTTTCGGTTAAGCAAATGAGGGCATCAGCAGTTGAAGCGTCACCTTTTCTAAATCCAAATTGTGAATCACTGAGAATGTTGTTTGATATAAAATATTCTGTTAACTGATTGAAAATTATTTTTCTCAAATATTTTACTAATCGTATTTGTGATAGCTATTGGTCTGTAATTTTTTTGCTAGGGATAGATCTCCCTTTTTTTAGGTATAGGGATCACTTTTGCGTCTTGAAAATATTTGGAAAAACTCCTGTCAAAAATGACTCTTCGAACAAGTGTTTTTAAGGGTGGCTAATATTGTCGGCAGCGAGTTTGAGGATGTGGTTGGGTATAGTATGAAGTTTACTATGAACATCACATTTTTTATTTTTTAATCCGGCGATTACCTTTTTTACCACAGAGTCTGTGATGTGGGTAAAGGAGAAATGAGACTCGTAGTCGGGAAGAAAAGTTTCGAATGATGTTTGACAGGGGGGGTGTCTCTCATGATTGTTTACCTGGCGTTTACAAGTAACTCGTTTAGCCGTCCGCGATTATCTTTTTTTGGTGGTTTTTAACTGATTATTTTATATTTCAGCTTTTTATACATTTTGAGGTTTTTTTTTAATTATTGTTGTTAATTCTATTGTTTAAACCCAAAGTAGCTTTGGAAGTCTTTGTTAGCAATCCTCGGAATTGCTTGAGTAGTGGTTTTCTCTTTGCTTTGCTTAATAACTGCCTTTAATTGTTTTATCATATGTGTTATACACTTGGAAAGGTATAATTTTGTTTTTATAGTTTCGGTAGAATACTAATAACACTGGTAAACATAAAATTTCTTGGACGGGGTTTCGCAATTGATTATAATTTCATATATTTGATGTGCTGATTCCAAAAATGTAATCGGTTTTTGCGTATCACATCGCATTTGTGAGATATTGTGTGTAACACACATTTGTAAAATTTTATGATTTTTACCTTTTTCAAGAGGGTCTGTCACAATTATCGGGATATATATATATATATATATATATATATATATATATATATTATATATATAATTATATATATTATATATAATATATATATTATATTATAATATATTCAGTATTTATAAGGTATATATATATATAAATTATATATATATATATAGTAATATATATATTATGATATATATATATATATATATATAATTATAATATATATATATCATATATATATATATATATATATATATATATATATATTATATCTATATATATAATAATGGAATATATAAAGGAGAGCAACAATCACAATGATATGATACATGTCTATGATAGATATATGTTAAACATGATAATACAAATGAGATAAAGGGTAATATGTGGAGAAAATAATGTAATAGATTGGAATGGTTTAGTTTAATGTAAACAACCACGATGGTAGTAACTTTCCTCGTAGACGATCTACTGTGCATAGCGTCTGGAATATCCCTCACCAAGCTCCAACAATAGTCGGCCATCATATTTATATCCCACTTGCCCTGGTAACGTCTTCATGAACTTAGATCTTGAATGGAAGCGTTCACACCTGCTTATCACTACATCGCCTAGGTTACGCGGAAATTTGCTTAGGTGGAATGTAAAGCTAGTGCAACTTTATACTCATTCTAACATCCATGAGAATGAAACTGTCTAGCAGTTCCTGTACAAGTTAGTGGTTCTCGGCTTTTCTGTTCCCCAGAAAATTCTGTACTACATCTGAAAGCATTCCCCGCTCTTGCCTTTAACACAGTCATTGTTGTAAAGGCAGCATCACGGAGGAGTGTCCGTATTGTTGGGCGCCATTCACTATCCAACTTTTTTTCTTCCTCGTCACTCAGACTGGAAATAACGTTGAGCATATATAGGGAAGCATTCACATCATGGTCTAGGGCCTTCACAAATTGTTTCCTCAAACCAAGTTTTATGTGTAGTGGTGGTAAGATGATGTTTTCTCTCTGTACAGGTGTTTTCTTGTTATGCGCCCCCTAGATCCACAAGGGGGGGTTTTTTTTTTTTCCCCCCCCCCCTCCCCCGGGGGTTTTTTTGGGGGGCCATTCTCTTTTTGGTCCCAGTGATCTTTTCGTCCGACTGCCAATACAATAGGAAGCAGGGATATTTGGTGAAACCTGCCCTGCTGACCGAGTAGAATGTTTACCATTTTGAGGTTGACGCATATTAACCATCCATGTACCTGATACTGTAGTCTCTCCAAAACTGTCTTGATATTTGCATACTCCTCTCTCATCCGTACCGAGTACCCTACTGGAACCGAAGCATACCTGTTGCCTTTGTGTAACAACACACACTTTAAACTGCTCTTGGAAGTGTCAAAAAACAGTCGCCACTCACCTGGCATCGTATGCTGGGAGTCCCATAGCGATTAGTAGGCCTGTAATGCTTCACTTCAAAATACACAAGGTTACGCCATCTGACCTGGAAGAACCGTCCGCCAGCTCTTTTGGCTTCTCTGCTACGATAAAAATGTTCTCTTGTGCATGGTCAGGTATCATTTTTTCATGCAACCTCGAAGCCAACAGCTTTCAGAGGACAACTTCGGCAAATACAACTCCTCGTACAAGATCGTTCATTTCACTCTGGGTAAACAATGACGGACCATCCGTCTGTATTTCAGATGGATGATAGAAATCATCCAGGATTGGCATCATACATGTAGACGTACTAAGTTACAAATGCTTCCCGAATATCGACCGCAGTAAACTTGCTGCTACTGTAGATATATGCGGATGGTAACGTCTATACAGCCTACGTAGTGCGCACATGAATTTTGTCATTCCTAGGGAAATATGCAAAAATAGGGATCCATGATTGCACGAAAACGGGATATGATACAGCAAATCCGAGATTATATATGGAATCAGCACCTCCGAATTACTATATATATCTATATATTAGTGATGCAGCAGATGTGATTTTTTCAGCAATCCGCGGATGCGGATGCTGTGCCGGATTATTTGATTTTAATATCCGCGGATGCGGATGCGGATTTTGATATATATAATATAAGATATATATATATATATATATATATATATATATTATATCTATATATATTATTATATACTATATATATATATATATATATATATAATATATATATATATATATATTTCGAGTTTTAGCCACAATCTAATTAATATAATTGTGTTATCAGGTACGGGACTGGGTACCAACTCAAAGCACTTCCACCAACCTATTTTCATAACCTTTCACTCTTAATGAAGAGATTTTAACAATGGATTATATGCTTTTTGCATGACTAGAATCGAATTCATGTTAGGAAGGGGAGGTATTGGGCTTTGAGAAAACATCAATTTTTCTGCTGAAAAGTCAGCCCCAGACATTGCTAAATACCATCCGTCCCGCTCGAACCTTTCGGACATAAGTTGGCGGAAAAGATAAGCCAAGGTTTTTTTTTTTTTTCTGTGGGCAAAGTTTGACATCCCAACGGCTGGGTGCTAAATAAAATTTTTGCATTAAAACGATGATAGTGACTTTTTCAGTCAACACACCAACAGCAGGATTACCAAGAACGAAATATATTAATAAGTACAACATGAGGGATTGACTGAATGTGAGCAGCTGCAAATTGAATCACATACCATTTTTTGATACAATCTCTACATAAAATCGTTTTTGTTTTCTTGGTGACGATTACAGTTTTTTTTTTCAATAAATAGCAATTTGTTGGCACTAAACATCTTTTGGTAATGCGTGTGTTTCTTCCATCACTACTCTGGGCTTGGTAGAATTCTTCCAGTGGAACAGTTAATTGATTACTTCTAGAAGGTGTTTGGTTCTGTAATTTTTGTTTTTTTTCCTTTTAATGGGTGGCCAATTAATAGACTGTTCAAATTGAAGTTTTTCAACTGCAACACAAAGTAACGATTTAACTTGTTCTACTATTGTGTTTACAAAAAAA
This sequence comes from Trachelipus rathkii, assembly GCA_015478945.1. Classification (NCBI taxonomy): domain Eukaryota; kingdom Metazoa; phylum Arthropoda; class Malacostraca; order Isopoda; family Trachelipodidae; genus Trachelipus; species Trachelipus rathkii. The sequence continues at coordinate 4,916 of JABUQX010107490.1, forward strand.
ACAACTTGCCTTTATAACGGGGAATCTAAGTAGTTGCAATAGTATGAAGGTCATTAAATTTCCACAGAACCACAAGCGTTTTTTT
>JABUQX010107490.1:10000-15000 GCA_015478945.1 Trachelipus rathkii
TGACACCACCCTGCAGTCCAATTAATATAATTACTGTAATGAAACTATGAACATTTAAGGTACAAAAATGGTATCAAAATATTATTTGAAGTTTTTTTTATTGATTTTCGTATTTTGTTTATAATTTCAATAAAAATATAAAATTTAGCTCTATGAAAATCATAACCGGCTGATGAAAAAAAATGCTTCTCTTTTGTTCGTGTAGGGATGAAGAAACACAATATTTTTTACCAATATCGATATAGATATCTATAATTTTTAGCATTATCATTTTTGATACAATCGATTTTTTTTACGATTACTCCAAATACTTTTGCTAGACCATTTTTTACGAAAGATAATATATATATATATATATATATATATATATATATATATATATATATATATATATATATATATATATATATATATATATATATATATATATATATATTGGAAACGGTCAAATCAATGTAGGTTAGGTCTATGTTTACGGCAACATAGATCCATCTAGGTTAGGTTTAGGTTGCCGGCATCGTCGATCTATAAAGGTTATGTCTCTATTTAGGACTCTACTGGTTCAGGTTATGATAAGTATTGTTAAGTATACACAGAGTAAATCTGTGTATAATTAGCAAATCTTATAACTTGAGCTAGCAGGAACCTAAATGGGCACATAACCTCTATGGATCGACGATGCAGTAAACCTTGACCTAACTAACGTAGATGGATCTATATTGCCGTAAAGATAGACTTAACATAGATTGATTTAGGCTACAATATATATATATATATATATATATATATATATATATATATATATATATATATATATATATATATATATATATATATATATATATATATATATATATATATATATCTTTCGTAGCGTTATTTTAATTTTGTAAATCTTTTATCGTATCTTGCGTAAAATCAATGGTCTTGGAAAATTATTTGAATTTTTTTTTTAAATTATTAGCATACATTTTGTCTATACAATCGATACGTTGACAAATGTAAAAAAAATAATCTATTCGCTGAGCTGATAAATCGTAAAAAACTATTGAATATCGAAAAAATTATAATGCTATCGATGTATCGAGTAATTATATCAGAAAACGAATGCATTATTCGGTTGTAATTTTCGTAGAGCTATTTTCTACATTTTGAGGGAACTAGCCCCCAAATGGTCGACAGGGGAAAAGGGTAGACAGGGAAAAGGGTCGACACGCAATTTAAAAAATTTCAGGTGTCCAAAGCTTCGACAGGAAAATGTTCGACAGGAATATGGTCGACAGCATTTTCTCATAAGGTGTGCAAATCGTCGACACATCTTTTGACAAATATAAGCCTAATTTAAGGTTAGGTTAGGTTAGGTTAGGTTAAGTTAAGTTAAGTTAAGTTAAGTTAAGTTAAGTTAAGTTAAGTTAAGTTAAGTTAAGTTAAGTTAAGTTAAGTTAAGTTAAGTTAAGCTAAGTTAAGTTAAGTTAAGTTAAGTTAAGTTAAGTTAAGTTAGGTTAGGTTTAGTTGGGTTAGCTATAGAAACTCTAAATAAAAAAAAATTTCGTATGGTGATTAAATCGTCGACACATTTTGTTAACAAAATGTTCAAATGGTCGACACATTCAAACTGATAGAGAAAATGGTCGACAGATTTTTTTTTGTAAAAATGTCGACTATTATATATATATATATATATATATATATATATATATATATATATATATATACATATATATATATATATACATAGGGATATATATATATATATATATATATAAATATATATATATATATATATATATATATATATATATATATATATATATATATATATATATATATATATATATATATATATATATATATATATATATATATTTATATATATATATATATAACTCTATAGATGTACTTGCTACAGAAATATACTAACTATATATAATATATATATATATATATATATATATATATATATATATATATATATATATATATATATATATATCTTTTTTACACCCCCCCCACATATATATATATATATATATATATATATTGAGCTCATTTACAGGCCCCACCACGTCCCACAAGGAAGTGGGTGGCTACACCTTGTTGAATAATCAACTCCATGGGTAGGTCCTGACTCATATGACTTCAAATGTCTTAATTAAAAGAAAATTTAGATGGTGAAATAAATATTTAGTCAAAAAATAAATAAAAAAACATAAATAAAAAGATGTGCTTACATTTTAAATAGTCCTAATGTTATATAACAAAATTAAATGTTGTTAAGAATATTTAGTTCTTGGAGATAAAAGAAGATTCAGTAACTATCAAAGTGGGAGGATTCAGAGAAGATATGGAACAACCTATAAGAAGGGGTTATGGACCATAAAGTAGGAAAATGTTGACGGCGAATGAGGTTCAGTTCAAGGCAATCAATGAAGATATGGTGAATACATTGCAGGGCATGACGACGACAAAATTTGCAAATGGGAGGCGGATCCCGTGACATATAGTGGCTGAGAGTAATGTTGGTGTGGACAATGAAGAGGCGTGAAAGTATCATCTCGTGCAAGCGCTTCCGTCGGTGAGAGGAAGACCACTCACCAATTTTCGGCTTTACATTTCCAAGTTTCACTCCTCGCTCCTCGCTGATCACTCACCCAGCATTCCTGCCAGTGAGACCGGAAGCCTTGTTGGAGAGCAGGATAATAATCAGTTGATGGGAGGCGATCTTGTCGAATGACATCCGGTAGGTACCTAGAACAGCTCCTGAAAGAGGAAGCTGCCATTCTGACTTCTCTCTCCGCGATTTCATTGCCAGTTATCCCTACGTAAGAGGGGATGCAACATAGTGTAATTTCTTTATTGTGAGAGAGGAGCAGCCGAAGAAATTATTGTACAGCGGATACCATTGTGTTCTTAGAATAGGGGACTTTAAACCTTTGGAGGGTGCTGAGCGAATCTGAATAAATGACATAAGAGTGGTCTTGGTTATGGAATAAAATTCGAGAGAGGGCAATCATTGTAGCCATTAATTCTGCGGTAAAAATTGAAGCACGAAGGGGGAGGGTATGGGAGAGGTTGCAGTCAGGAAAGACCAATCCATCGTGAACTGCGTTCACGCAGCCATAGTCCAGCTTCGATAGAAATAGGGCGATGTAGAGACGTAATTGGAACTGGCGATTAGCAACCCAAGATTTTGAGGCGAAATGATGTTATAGGTCAAGCACAAAATGCCAAGTCATTTTCAAGAGTTTAATGTGCGGTTCGTATGTTAACTGGTCATCTAGAATGAGTCCTAGAAATTTGACTTGTGAAATTACAGGAATGGGCGAACCATATATGGTTAGGTTCACGGAAGTAAGGTGGCAGGTTCTTCGATTTCCTTCTTTTCCTAAAAAGTACTGCTGAGGTTTTTGTTGGTGAGAAATGGAAGCCATGGGAATTACCTCATTGTGAAATATTCTCAATAGCTAGTTGATGTTGCCGTTCAAGAAATAAGAAATGGTATCCTGGCACCGGCAATATACATCGCAATGTCATCAACATAGAGAAAAAATTGACCATCGTTGGGATAGAAATAAGTCACGGAATTTCGAATCTTTCCCAGGTTTGGGAATAGGGATTACAAAAATCTGTAGTCCAAATAGATGGAAAGGGAATTCTATCCATATTCTGCTATACAGATCCAATCAAACACGCTGATGAAGAGGGGTGAATATGACGGAGCATAATGTACGAAATCATGTCTGGGCCAAGGGCACCGTCTTTGCTATTCGCCAGTGCAGCTTGATACTCTGCAAGTGTAAAGAGACGGTTATAGGTATGCTCTTCCCCTTTCCTTGTTGAAAAGTCTGGCGGTGCAGTGTTAATTTTCAGTTTTTGAAAGGCTTCAGGATAGCGGGAAGAGCTCGAGTGGCTAGCAAAACTATAACCTAATGCATCTGCAACAGCTGCTGGAGCAGAGATCGTATTGGTTATATCAGGCCGGTAACGGAGGACTGTGGGTGAAAAATTGTTGTGAAAAAGGGGAGTTGTGGAGCTGACCGTCCAAGCATAAGTTAGAAAGTATTGTTTACGTGTTTGGAGATTAATTCGACGAGATCTCACATCAGCTGCTTTAAAGATAATCATGTTTGAGGTGGTGCGGGTCCTTTTGTATTGCCTGTAGAGTTTTTCTTCTCCCGGTTAGCTTGTGCACACTCTTGGGACCACCAAGGGGTTGCCGAACGCCTACCTGCGGAATGAAAACGGAATGAAAGCTTCTGCTGCTGTGATGATAACTACTTGCTGGAAGAAGTTAAAGCCATCATCAATAGTCGAGAAAACTTATTGAAGGGAGAGAGTGGGATAGCTGTAACCTTATGAAAAGGAGCTCACTTCGCTCGGTAATAACGTCAGCTGGAATTTTGTTTCAATATTGGACTCGGTACAAGTTCATTTAAGGCTTTTGGATAATCGTCACTGCCGTATAAGTAATCGAAACGGGACCAGGTGAAATGATCCATAAAAGAATGGGGAAAAAAAGGAAATTTCTATAGAGGAAGAAGTGTGTATATATAAACATTCATATGTAGGGAGTCCTTGCTAAGGTATCCAGAGGAAAAGGGGGTTAGGAGATCAACAAAGATTTTAGACTTGGACCAGGTAACATAGTCGCACCATAAGGGGTGACGAAGATTTAAGTCTCCCAGTATAACAACCGGAGTGGGGAGCTGCTTAAAAGGTCAGGAAAGTCATTCTTAGTAAACTCACTACTGGGAGCCAAGTAGATCGAACCAGCAGTGAGATCGATGGACAAATTTATACGTGCTGCCACTGCTTGAATTCTGGTTCAAAGAGGGGCTGGAGAATATGGGATAAACTTATGAATGAGAATTCCTGCGCCTCCTCTATCTTTGTCACCTCTTTCTATAGAAGTTAGCGGCAATTTGTATTTCGACGATTGGAAGAAGTTGCGATTACATATTTGAAGTTCCTGCAAACATATGCAATTTGTTATACATATG
>JABUQX010107490.1:20000-27500 GCA_015478945.1 Trachelipus rathkii
TTCAAAATTTAAAAAATATGAACGAGTTTTTAAAGACCGAATGCCAAGAAATGATCAATAAAAAATAGAAGCTAAGAGACAAAACGAGCATCTAGGTCTGTGGAGAAATTAATGACCATTCATAATATTGACAGGAAAAATTACTAAATCCCCGATTATATAGGCAAGTTTTTTTAGTTGTAGACATAATGAAAAGGTAAACAGGTTAATATCGTCTGCTTTGTGCTGTCAGTTGAGAAAACTTCAATAATTCACGAAGCAGTTCCTTAAACGCGAGACTCATATATAGGAACAAACAGAACTCCAGAAATTCATAAACGCTCAAGACACCTAAATGTAAATGTCCCATTAACAGAGAATTTCATCACTGGAAAAGATATTTTCTACAGATCACGGCGTCGGGGCAGGTAGTGATGAAAGAATACACACGCATTACACTAAAAAAAGAATGTAAGAGATGCAAAGGATTGACAAACTGATCAAAACCACAGAAAACGACTAGATACCTTAATAGATCACACAGGAATACAAGTTTATAGATACAAGTAGAGTTCCGGTCGAGGAACATTAGCAAAAAATGTTGTTACCCACGCTATGAGTTAAACTTGCAAGCGAAAAGACTTGGAGCTAGCCACCTCCATACACAGACTAGTTTCAAAGCGTGAAGAGAAGATAATATAGCACAATAGACTTTGCAAGCTAATATAATGACTAGAAAAAGAGAGAGTGCGAGCTGCGAAAAACAGAACAACATTCTCAAAGTCAAAAAAGGCAGAAAGAAGCGGTCTATTACATACAAGAGAGCACAACCTCTTCCTGACTCAGCTCTGAACTTATCACACAAAAATATACTAGTGCAGAAAAGGCATTAACTATAATCTGCATGGATACACATTCTCTTTCGTTAAGGAGCGGAGGTTGGGAAAGAGGGGGGTTTGGTGAGGTGCAATATATGATCAGTCGCGAACGCGATCACATCCGAGAACTCATAATATTGATCTAGTTATTATTATTCAGAATAGATGGTGCTAAAGCTCGAGAAGTATCATATTATATAAGAGGGTAATTATATAGTAATGAGATCCGTAACGTCTTAGAGTGTCTCCCGCGCCAGAAAGGGACGTAATGTTAATAATAATGGACGGCAGGTCGGGCCCGCCGGTGTATAATGATATATATATAGGAAATTAAAGATAAATATTTCTAAAGCGTGACAGTATAGGTGGTATATGATATACATATATATAAACTATATGTAGGACTATATAATATAGTAATAAGCTAATATATTAAGGATAGTACAAATAAATAGATAGGTGGGAGACGAGACAGTATGTATGGTGGATTATGGGTAAGAAGTTGAAGTGACCTCTCACATAAAAAGAGTAACGTCTGGAGGAATTATATATATATACTATTATGAGAGTAAAAGAGAAATAAAAAGTTAGAGGGTAGACCTGGATATATATAATATATATATATATATATATATATAATATATAGTATATATAATATTATATATATTTATAATATATATTATATATATAGCTATACCTCGGTAGTTATAACAATAGTAGGTTAAGTTATACAGTTAATAGCATTTTCTAATGCTCTTGTTAAGTAACTTTTCTAAAATACTCAAATAATAATTATATATGAGATCAAACATCCGCAATCGCACGCTGAGAGTGGAATGAGAATCAACCATACCGCCCATGTGCGGCGCAGATGCGAAAAATGACATCTGAGCGCTGCATCACTAATATTACCTATTATATATAGTATTAAGAAGACTCACCCTACGTGATATATTATATATAGATATATATATATATATAATAATATATATTATTACAGTATATATATATATATATAATATAAGAGATATATATAGTAATATATATATATAATATATTATATAATATATAATATTAATATAAGAAATAATTATTATTATAGAAATATATATAGATATATATAATATATATATATATAATATACATTAATAATATAATATAATAAAGTATATATATATGATAATAATATATAGATATATATAGTATATATATATATATATTATATAGTGAAATATATATAGAACAACAACCTATATATATAACATAACTATACTTATTATATATATATACCTCAATAGCTCACAGAGCTAAGTAGGCTACCCTGTATTATATAGTAGGGGTATGAGGTATAGGGTATATATTTATATGTGGTAAATAAAGAAAGGATAAATCATAATAATATAGGGAGTATATATATAGCCAATAGAATATAGCATATAATAATTATATTGAGTATTATTAAGTCCAATCTAGTATGTTGTTACCACTTATAATCCTATGCAGATTAACACTTATATACGATGCGCAATCATATTTATCACTCGAACTACAACATGCATAAGAGTACATACCTACCGAAGAGGAGAGCCATTAAAATTACACCTCTTTTAATACATCTATTTTTATTGTAAATGAAGTACGCAAGATTTACATAAAGGTATTGCGGCGTGAGTATAATAATACACCCTCTAAATAAACTACGGTAATTAATTACGTTATATATCCCACATGTAATCAAGGCACTTAGGTATATATCTGGGGAGTAGTATATAGTCCGATATATATAGTAACAAGAACGGGAACGGCAGAACATAGATATATAGGATAGTGTAGGTATACAACGTAAATTAAGGGTGATATAATAAATACTATACATTCCTTCGGTGATCACGGCTCCTACCTTTTTAGTAGACACAGAGGAGTCATCCGAAACAAAACATGATTCATTCAAGCGATAGTTTGCGAAGAAGAAGAAGCAGATGCACAGGCCCAGCTTAAGCACAGAACTCTAAAGTGCTACGATCTCCGCCTTTAGAGCAGAGCGGAGCTGCTGTTGATAAAGTGATGTACTTAAGAGCTATAAGATTGTGGTCAAAGTTACCTATAAGAGGAATTATGGTGATTTTGTAACGAGAAGAAAAAGTTGGGAGCATAAATCAAGAGTGAGATATCTACAAGAAGAAATGGTAGTAGAGACGATCTAGAGACAATCCGGGAGTAGAAGAGGTGATAGTGATATAGGGTTTCCAATCAACTCAGCATGATATGCTGCCAATAAATCGTGTTTGCGCAATACTGAATGTTGGATTTCCTTACGAGTCTGGTATACAGTGGATTAGGAAGCCTAATCAATGACTCAGAACTCAGTGTAGGTGATGTACGTCTGAAGTCCCCTAATAAGTAGACCTCGTCATTTGATTGAGAAGTACCTGTCTTGTGAGAAATAGTAAGATATTTAAAAAGAACCAAAAAATCTGTTTCATTAGAAAACATAAGATAATGGCAATTGTAATTAGATTTTAAGCCATATATATATATTTATAAATAAAGTCTCACTAATACGTTATACAGTAATTATGTCTATATTACTTTAAATAGAATAAACCGAGTAGATAATAATGAGAAGGAGTAGTAGTATTACGTAGACGGGGTATAGCAAAATATAGAGTATATGCGATGTATGAGTAGTCTATCCCTAACATATATCACTACTATATATATATATTAATATATATATATATACACCGATTAAGGGTTAAATAATAAATACGTAGTGAAAGAGTGTGTAGAGATGTATATATATGGTATAATAAGTAGCTATATATATATATATATGATATATATAATAATATATATATATATATATATATATATATACTGTAGGCTAGGGATATAATAGGTACTGCTAGTTAAGGGCACAAGATCACTAACCAGGGGTATGAGTGATGAAGGTGTCTACCTCAGAATGTTCACACTCTCCTATTGCACTGAAGAATGAGATACAATTTATTCTCTAGAATAATAGTATACAAATACCATAAATTCAAAACTATAAGCACGGTCAACATTTGATGACACAATGTATCTTGTGCAGGTATATACCTTTCCTTCTTACACACAAATGAAGGTACTCACTACTAAACTCATACAGAACAAGCTATAGACTAATATAGAATGGGAATATAGTCTTAGTTAATAAGTTTATTAAAGACTTGAGATTTTGAGTGAAGTCTGTAATATAGAAATATATATAACACTTGAGAGGAAATAATGTCTTATAAATAAATAAAGATATAATAAGTAAATGAGAATTAGAAAGAGTAAGAATAGGAGTAAAGAGAAATCAGATTACTATATTCACGGTCATAAGGAACACTTAGCCTGTATATATTATATATAGTATATATATATATATATATATATATATATAAATATAATGTAAATGAATTAATAATAATATACCTAATATAAAAATAAGAATATAAATAAAAGATATATATAAATATGTATATTAAATAAGACATATTTGAAATAAATATGAGTGAAAAAAAAAATGAACATTAGCAAACTCAAATATAACAATCAGAATGAAAAAATATATATATATTCACATAATATATGGAATAAAAATATAAGAATTAGATGTATATTTACACTATAGGTGCCATACGGGCTTTAAAGTATATAGAATGATATGGTTTTATTAATTTAAATTTATTAATATATTATATAATTGTACTACATTATAGAAGTTAAGTATAATCTGAAAATTAAACTCAAATATAGAAATTGTATAAGATAGTATATAATTATAAATGATATTATAAGTTAATATAGAGGTTAGTAGAAGTAAATAAGGATTACGACTCAGTTATAAATGAATAGTTATAAGATAGGATAAGTACTATATGATAATTCACGTAAATAATATCATATTATATATATTAAGTAAAGTAATAGATGAGTGTTTAAGTAAATACATGACAGGACACCAAAGGTAGGTAAAAAGAGAAAGAGGCCCTCTGGAAAGTAGGATATTTAAATTTATGGAAATAGCTATATATATATAAATATTTATATATAAGATATATATATATATATATAATATATTATATATAAACGGGGCGCCGCGGTGATGTGAGTTATATATGAAGGTGATATGCTCTCAGATAAGGGCGTTCTTTACGCATAGAGATTAAGATTCTTATTATATATTGAGACTAGAAAGGTTTCGCCATTATAAAGTAGCAGCGATGTGTAGTATCAGCTTATATCACGATGAGGTTTAATGACTTTGTGGGTAGGGTGATCATAATAATATATTTTATATGAATGAAACCGCAATAATGATCAATAGAATGCTAAAACATTGATGAGATATTTATACATGAATAAGAATATACATGATTGAGTAAGTTAGCGAATACATGAATATACGTATATACATACGTAGATAATATACTTAGTTTAATAATATATACATAAATATACAATAGTTATATATATATAAATATATTTGGTATATCTAAGTATAATATACATGTTATATGTATAATTGTATTCATAAATATAGGATATTTCAAAGATACATAGATACATATATGAATATAAAACTAATATTTATGCAGTACTAAAGCAAGCAACAGATATCAACATTGTTACTATGATGCCGTATACGTGATATTACCGTGGAAATCTTAATAATCGGATAGTAAATAATAAGTTATAGATCATACTATATATAATTATCGGAAATTATATTTATAGTGTAATTCTGGAATAATAATCGATATAATATCATGTGAGGGACATAATACATCACCTTAGTAGTATATATATAGGTGACTAGAGAGGGTAAATAAGATAAAGGGTAACCCCATCTTCCAAAGATGTAGTAAGATGTTGAAAAAACAGCTATACTACTCACACCATATCCTAATATTCATAAAAGTACTCACTATATAAATCACAAATCACAAATATACTAAATATAATCCATAAAATCAATAGGACCCTCTCAATCCAGAAAGATATAGTAGTAGTGTAATATAGTATAATAAGTACAATGATATAATAAATACTGAGTATAAGAAATTAATAAGAATTAATAATAAAATAAAGGAATGAAGATATGTAAAATAATATAATAGTTATAATAGTATAAATATAAAATATAGTAAATATAGCTAAAAGTTTACATATTCGTAGATACTACCATATATTATATATATATATATATATATATATATATATATATATATATATAATATATATCAGATATCTTATTTATATAAAAAATAAAAATATAGTCTAAAATATATCTATAGGTATAAATATATAACTATAATATATATAAGTATTATAACCCACAAAAATAAAAAATGAACAATGGGTACGAGATTACATATAAGCCTATATTTATATAATAATGATAATTAAGATAAAATTATGCATTTATCTTTCTAGAAAACTATCAGAGATAATGTACATTTATGAATATCTCTTAATATACATCATATACAGAGGCCTAATTCATGAATTAACCCTATATATACAAGAAACTACATACATCTTTAGAAGAAGAATAAAAATTGGCTCCCGGTTCTCAAATTGTGCTGTAGGCAAAGAATAACGAGAAGGAGAAATTGATGAGGATATATATATATAAGAAATCTCATCTTTAGAAGAAATAAAAAATGGTAGTCTCAAATGTGCTGTAGGCAAGTGGAGAAGGAGAAATTGAGTGAAAGTAGAGTAATTGAAATGATTATTTGTATTTTCAACGAGAAGAACGGTTTTAAGTGTCGCGGAGAATAGTTTTTGACCGATGCTTGGATAAAATATAAACAAGGTGAGTCCGACCAGTTTGAGGCATCGAGGATGATCGGAAGAACCCAGAGGTGGAAAGAGATTAATAGTATAATAGCAAAATGTTTAAGGAGCTTCATCATCTGCTCAGAGGTAGGCATGTTCACTAGGTATATCTTGATAACTAGAGGAAATCGAAATGACTGTAGTGAATATTGAATGCAATGTAGTGCAAAATGGAAGAGTGGAATAGAGAAAAGTTAATATCATGGCTAAACTTATGACATTATGTTAACATTCTACATTTTATCTATATGAAAAATCTCCATTTTCCCCATTAAAATATCTATCTTCTTTGAAAGCCTAAAATAGTGGCCAGACTGGCATTAAAGATTACGAACAGCAATGAACTTACAATAATCGAATTATCAAAACTTGGAAAACCTCTAAATCTTCCCATCAATGCTAATACACTATTAAATATCCTTGTCCCATCAGAAAATCATTATTTACTCCAGGTGACTTTAAACCTTGTGGAATTACTTTCGCTAGATCTTTTTATTTCGTGCTTTTAATTGCCACAAAATCTTAGAAATCTTCACGAAGCATATATGTACTTTCATCATTTCTATCAATATATATTCTTAATTTGTCCTGATAATTATCATTTTAATTATTCTTCAATTAAAATTATGACAGTAAAACCATCAAATTATTTTTAGAGGGATACAATCCATTTAGCCCGCCTGACAACGGACATGCACTTCATATATATACTATATATATATATATCTATATATATACTCTCATATATATATTTATATATATATCTCCC
>JABUQX010107490.1:32500-35000 GCA_015478945.1 Trachelipus rathkii
CTCCATCAGCGGGATTCGAAAATTGCAACAAAACTAATGCCGATTCAAGTTTTTTTTTAATAATAATAATAATAATAATAATAAAAATAATAATAATAATAATAATAATAATAATAATAATAATAATAATAATAATAATAATAAAAATAATAAAAATAATAATAATAACAGCTACAAGTATTCAATTAATGAAAAACCTTTTGCACATAAGGACGCATAAATAAACTAACCCTTAAAAAAAAAAAAAAAAAAAAAAAAAAAAAAAACTATTATCTCCAAATATAAGTGAGCTTTAAGGCATTAGTAACAACAACAACAACAACAACAACAACAACAACAACAACAACAACAACAACAACAACAACAACAACAACAACAACATTAAAAGAACTATCAATTTTCAATTTAAACCATTTTAAATTTGGCATTCCGAATGAGGAAAAAATGCAAGATGATTTAGAGAGAAAAAAAATTATGAAAGGGGAAAGAATGATTAAAATTATGAAAATAAGTAACAATGATCAAAGATAGGATAAATAATAAATAATGAAAACGGAAAAAATGAGAAAATAAAAAGAATGAAAAAATACCAAAGACTGAAAAAAAGTAAAGAAAGGGGAAAATGCCCTGAATAAAAAATAAGAGAAAAATAATAAAAAAGAGGAAAGATTGAGTAAAGAAGAAAGAATAAGAGAAAAGAATGAGAGAAAAGTAAAGCTTCAGAAAATAAGAGAAAAATAAAGCTTCAAAAAATAAAAGAATGGAATAAAAAAAAGTAAAGCTCCAAAATATAAGAGAAAAGAATAAAAAAAGTAAAGCTTCAAAAAAAAAGAGAAAAGAATAAGAGAAAGTAAAGATTCCAAAAAAATAAGAGAAAAGAATAAAAAAAAAGCTTCAAAAAATAAGAGAAAAGAATAAAAGAAAAGTAAAGTTTCAAAAAAATAAGAGAAAAGTAAAACTTCAAAAAATAAGAGAAAAGTAAAACTTCAAAAAATAAGAGAAAAGAATAAGAGAAAAGTAAAGCTTCAAAAAATAAGAGAAAAGAATAAGAGAAAAGTAAAGCTTCAAAAAATAAGAGAAAAGAATAAGAGAAAAGTAAATCTTCAAAAAATTAGAAAAAAATAATAAAAGAAAAGTAAAGCTTCAAAAAATAGGAGAAAAGAATAAGAGAAAAGTAAAGCTTCAAAAATCAAAAATAAAAAAAAGTAAAGCTTCAAAAAATAAGAGAAAAGAATAAGAGAGAAGTAAATCTTCAAAAAGTAAGAGAAAAGAATAAAAGAAAAGCTTAAAAAATAAGAGACAAGAACAAAAGAAAAGTAAAGCTTCAAAAAAGAAAAGAAAAGAATAAGAGAAAAGTTAAGCTTCAAAAAATAAGAGAAAAGTAAAGCTTCAAAAAATAAAAGAAAAGAATAAGAGAAAAGTAAAACTTCAAAAAATAAGAGAAAAGAATAAAAGAAAAGTAAAGCTTCAAAAAGTAAGAGAAAAGTAAAGTTTTAAAAAATAAGAGAAAAATAAAGCTTCAAAAAATAAGAGAAAAGAATAAGAAAAAAGTAAAGCTTCAAAAAATAAGAGAAGAGAACAAAAGAAAAGTAAAGCTTAAAAAAAGAGAAAAGAATAAGAGAAAAGTAAAGCTTCAAAAAAATAAGAGAAAAAAATAAGAGAAAATTAAAGCTTCAAAAAATAAAAGAAAAGAATAAGAGAAAAGTAAAGCTTCAAAAAATAAGAAAAGTATAAGAGAAAAGTAAATGTTCAAAAAATAAGAGAAAAGAATAAGAGAAAAGTAAAGCTTCAAAAAATAAGAGAAAACTAAAGCCTCAAAAAATAAGATAAAAGAATAAGAGAAAAGTAAAGCTTCAAAATATAAGAGAAAAGAATAAAAGAAAAGCTTCAAAAAATAAGAGAAAAGTAAAACTTCAAAAAAATAAGAGAAAAGAATAAAAGAAAAGTAGAGCTTCAAAAAATAAGAGAAATGAATAAGAGAAAAGTAATGCTTCAAAAAATAAAAGTAAAGAATAGAAGAAAAGTAAAACCTCAAAAAATGAGGTAGAAGCTAAGTGGGAGTGGATGAGAGGAGTGGGGCAAGATCAAGGGAGGGATAGGGAGAGGTGAGGCACAGAGATGAGATTAAGGGATGGAGAGGAAAGTGAGTGGATGAGAGATGAGGAGATGTGGAGGTGGGAGCTTTAAGGCGAGTAGTTAAGAGAAGAGTGGGCAAAAGATAAGAGAAAAGAATAAGAAAAAAGTAAAGCTTCAAAAAATAAGAAAAAGGTAAAGCTTCAAAAAATAAGAAAAAAGTAAAGCTACAAAAAAAGAGAAAAAAGAATACGAGAAAAGTAAAACTTCAAAAAATAAGAGAAAAGAATAAGAGAAAAGTAAAAATTCAAAAAATAAACTACCATCGTTAAAATGTGTTATATGCATATATATAAGTTCTGCGAAACCTTCTTTTGACAAGCCATAATACATTTATATACAGACATAATAGACAACATAATTTAAT
>JABUQX010107491.1:0-37361 GCA_015478945.1 Trachelipus rathkii
AATTTGTGAAGGTGAATGATGGTGAATGCTTCCGCTATATATGCTCACCGTTTCCTGGTCTGAGTGACGGGAAGAAAAAGCTGGGATATTTGATGGAGCACAAATACGGACATCCTCGTGAAGCTGCTTTACAACAATGACTGTGTTAAGGGCAAGAGCGTGGAATGCTTTCTCAGATGTAGTACAGAATTTTTGGGGACAGGAAAGCCGAGAACCACTAAGTAAGTAACTGTTAGGTGGGTGTTTATTCTCACTAAGCAAATTTCTAGGAAGTTGGGTGTCTTTCCTCACTAAGCAAATTTCTGGGAAGTTGGGTGTCGTTCCTCACTAAGCAGGGTGGGTCTTCTATCAAGATTGTGTTCCTCTAAGCACCGTTCCAGGGCAAGTGGGATATCGATATGATGGCCGCTATCGTTGAATGGCTTGATGAGGGATATTCCGACGCTATGAACAGTAGATGTCTAGAGAGAAAGATTACTACCATCGTAGGTATGTTTACATTACCTAAACCCATTCCTTCTATTACATTATTGTTGTCCCTATTCTCTTTTTTCATAGTTGTATATATGTTTAACAATAATTATCAAAGACACTGTTTCATATTGAATAGATAGAACCTCAGTACTTAATATCAATTATATTTTATATATAATATATATATATATATATATATATATATATATTATTAATATATATATGTATATATATATATATATATATAATATTTTATTATTTTATATATAATATATATATATTATATATATATATATATATATATATTGTGACAGACCTTTGAAAAAGGTGAAAATCATAAAATTTTACAAATCTGTGTTACACACATATCTAAACGCCATGTGATGACGCAAAACCGATACATTTTTGAATAGCACATCAAATATTAATGAATCAATTGCGAAACTCCGTCCAAGAAAAAAATTAGTTTACCAGTGTTATTATTTTATTTAATTAAAAGATTTAACTTTAAAGTAGAAAAATACTACAAACAAAATATTAATTAAAATTTTTTAAAACAAGATTCCATAATTATCTTATTAAAAATGATTTAATTTAGAATATTGAAATGTTGTGGTGTGGGAAAATAAGTTGCTCTTTATGTTGTGGAGTTAAACGTGATCATTTTAATCTCAAACTCGTTCCCGCTTTTTCTGAAAAAAGCTTTTCAAAAAAATGCTTTTCTCTGAAAAAAGCTTTTTTTAAACTTTGAAGACCGTAGAACTTTATATAGTATCCTATTTTACTTAATAAATTTTATTGATCGTTATCCAATTTTGGTGACTGAAGAGCTAAAGTATGGATATGCTCAAGATGCCACAGATACTTCTAGAGAATCCTCTTGTTAATAGACAAGTTTTAAGTAGAATATGTAAGGTGAAGCGGAAGTCAAAAAGTTCCGGTACCGGAACTTTTAAAAAATCTAGGTTCCGGTACATCCCTATATATATTATTATTATATATATATATATAAGTATATAATATTATATTATATTATATATATATATAGATATATATTATATATAATATATAATATATTAGTAGTATATATATATAGTATATATCATGTAATAATTTACTAGAAAAATGTTGGTGAACTTCCTTACCGCTAGATTTGGGAAGCATCGCTTTCGCTCAGGAGTTGTCTCCAGATCGCAGCGGTCCCTCTGGATATCGTGGACTCTGAAGAAGTCTCCTTGACCTGATGGCTAGAAACCACAATGGATTATGATATTTGACAATCCTCCTCTTGAAAGAGCTGTGCTATGCTGCCGAGGAAAAATTTGTTAGAGAAAGAGTCTTCTTTTCCCACAATAGTTCTATTACTTTCAATATAGATATAAATAACTTGATTGTCAACCTACTCAACTTCACTAAGGAACCTTGACAATTTCACTCTTTCCTAACGCTTTAACACAAGGCTCCCCCAAAAAATAAGCAAATAATGTGAACGACTGTTTATTTTACATAATTAGAATTATTTTACATGATTATGATTTCGTAATAAAAATATAGTTTTTATTTAGAAATAATGAAAATGAAAAGAATTATAAAGAAAACAATATGTTACAATAACTACTAAAATAATAATAGTAAATAAACTAATTTTGCCACAACGAACGATACAATCATTATAATCAAACTTTAATAATAAATAATAATAATAAGATAAATAATAGATAATATTCTAATGATAAATAATAATAATACTAAAGATAAAATAAAATAATGATAATTACTCAATAATAAGAATAATGATATAAAATAATAATAATAATAATAATAATAATAATAGGAAATAGCAGGTGATAATTATAATATGATAATAATAATAATCTCAAAACCAATGTTATTCCTGCTAATAGAAATTAGGAATAGGAATTTTGAAAATTTCCGGCAGAAACCATAATTACTAATCTACTTCTGAGAAAAAATTTGCTGGAAGGGATCCATCTTTTAACATAATAATAGCCTTGTCTAGCATTCATACACAGTGCAGTGTATTTACATACCTACATAATTATTTATGCGTGACAAATACCTCAAAATATAAGATAATAAGATATTCTCATTAAAATCAAATGTAATTTCCAAAATTATATATATATATACGGTATATATATAGCAATGGAGAACACAGTCCAATTTTTCAAACTAGCTGGTAAGCCAGTGGGAGTTAATAAAGAAATATGAATTGTTGGCTTAGATTACTTTTGATCTGCTGATCTCAATTAACTGTATGAGTTAGTAACTTTCTCTACAATATTCGTTCTTACTAGGAAAGATATTTTGGGTTGAAGATTGGGCAATAAGTTTGAATCGCAGTAATTGTGAATGGCTGGTTAATCATTGCAGTAAAATTCATTTTTTTCTGATGAATTGCCTGTGATTTGGGGTCATTGATATGCCAAATTTTTTTTTTTTTTTGGGGGGGAGAATTTTTTCCCTCAATATGTCCACATTGAATGTGTTGGATCCAAGTTGGTGTGTCCTCTGTTTTGAAAATAAAGCTAGTTTTTTTATGAACAAAGAAGACAGCGAGAGCAATCTGCGAATATGAGGGAAGTTATGAAGTGGCTTGTATTAAGTTTTTGGTGGCTCTACTCGTTTTTTTTGTGGCATATTTTACACGCTATTATATATTTTGTAGCATCATTAATATAAAATTTCTATGAATAATGGCATTTTAAAAAATTTTTGTGAGGTTATTATTATTATGACATTTGAATCAATTATGAAAAAATATTTATCATTTATATATGTTATTATATATTATATATATATATATATTTATATTATATTATATATATTATATAATATTTTAATATATATTATATACTATATATTTGTTTGTTATATATTATACCTTTTCTATTGAGTTTTATAGAACTTTTTTTTTTTTTTTAACATTTCTCTAATAGTTAAAGGAAATTCATTGAATTTGTTTCCTGCAGGAATAACAGCAGGAATTTTTTTTTTGCATTCCGAAAATTTCAGTTCCGGTACACCCCTAGTTTTGACCCAATTCATACCTTCAATGATGCAAATTACTTTTGAGGACAAGGGCGGAGGGGCGATGCAGCTTCAGAAGCACTGCGAGTCCTGGGTTTGGGGAAAGATTCTCTGAGGAATGGACCTGATTTACCATCTAACAACCCCGGTTTTTGTTTCTCTCTTCTTAGTGGTCCTGATGTCTGTTCGATGTCACTCTTGAGCCTGCCACGTGCAACTAGAATGTGGAACTGCAACCTGGTACTACAACTCGGGACCTGAAGGATACAAAGAATTAATAAATAATATCCCCTTCCTTCTTTTAAGAGTTTACATCCATTATATTTAAGTTAATCCTCTTTAATTTTATTTCCAATCTTCTTTAATTCTATTTTCAAACACTACCATTACTGTAAATAATAATCTTCCAATTTCAAAGCCAACAAATTAATTACTTTAACAATTCAAACAAAAGAATAATCAGTGAATGTATTTTAAGCCTCTCACATAAGTTATTGACTGAAAACAAACTTACCTTAATGATTATCCCCTGTGAAACACTATAAGATTTACTCACCCTATATTGAGGGTCCTTTTGGTTTTATTTTCTCTTAACTTCTTCTTTCCTAATAAATTGTTTATTGTTTCAGGTAATATGTTGGGTATTGTCTGTCCTCTATCTGATGTTCTTATTTCAAGATCTTTCTTTTTAAAGTAATTACGTTTATTATTCTATTTCAATTTCTTCAATGTTTTATCAGTTTTTTTTTCTTTCCTTTTTGTTTTCTTTTTTTTCACAATGTTTTCTTTGTTTCACCAATTATTATCTTTTTCACAAACATTAGTTTTTTTTCACAATGTCACAATTTTTCCACTAAGTGTTTTTTTCGTTTTTTTTTCAAACAACAAATTATATTAATTAATAATATCAAATTGTTTAGTACTGACATTTTTTTTTTTATCTATCTTCTAGGGAGAGACAAAGTTAGCAATAATAAGCAATCTCAATGATAGCTATATCATGAGTTGTGCTGGGATACCTCCCTGGGAACTGCCCACTGCTCACCAAGCAGGTTTTTTATGGTAAACGTTGTAAAAATGGGGAGAATTTGAAAATATAGGGTTGGTCATGAGTGCGGGCTCGACCCGAAAAACCCACCCGGGTTTTTTCAAAAAAGCCCACTTGAAAAAACCCGCTATTTTGCCCACTTGGGTTTTTTCAAATAGTAAAACAAAAATAGTAAAACAAAAATTGAAAATATTAGAAATTTATATATATAACTCTTTTATCAGTGAAATGTTTATAAACTCATTTTAATTCCTTTGTTAAAATATTAATATATTATATATATATTATATATATATGATATTTATTATATATACTATATATATATTATATAATATTATATATATATTATATATATATATATATATATTTCAAATATTTTTTTCAAAAAAAATCCACTTGAAAAAACCCACTATATTTTTGCCACTTGGGTTTTTTCAATTTTTTTTTTCAGAATAATTGCATGTAAAAATAACAAAAATGAAAATATTAGAAGTTATACTCTTTTACTTAGTGAAATATTTATAAGTGATATAAAGTATTTGAAAGGAATATATATATATATATATATATATTATATATATATATATATTTATATATATATATATATTATATATTTATATATATATATATATTTATTATATTATATATACCGATATATATATATATATATTTATATATTATATATATATATTATATATTATTTATTATAATATATATATTATATATATAATAATATATATTATATATATATCTATACATATATCATATTATATATATTTAGTATATATATATATATAATATATTATATATATTTATATATATATATATTATATATATATATATATATATACATGAGAACCCCTAAAGTGGACCTGCTAGATTTTTTCGAGATGGTGAGGAGTAACCAGGTCTTAAGGTTTGTACCATTTCAACAAAGTACTTCAATTCAACACTTAAAAATGAGACGTTGTTAGCATAAAAAAAACTGATATTTTTTGGTCAAGAAATTCTTTTTGTGCAGTTGTCATTTTAATGGTATTTTTAGACAAATTCTTTTGAGTTTTTGATGTGTCAGATACAGATAACCATGTTTTCATTGTTGATGTCTTGCAGCCATCGAAAATTAGATGAATCCCTTTCTTCTACATCTGTAAGATTCATACTTTCAACGGTTGTATTCACTAGTTGATTTCCTAGATTTGCCAGAATATGACAAGCGCTTAAAGATTTTTTTTTCCGAAAGATTTTTTTGGCCCATTTATTGCTAAATTGTAATCACTGTATATTTACATTTTACTTTGCTGGTTCCTTAGACATTCAGAACCTCAGTCCTTTCATTTCAAGTTTTCTTCTGGATCCAAGAGTCCTTGGCATAACTTTTTATAATAAACTTTATAATATACTTGAAATCAAAATTGAAAATTAAATTTAATATATGAATTGCAGTTATTTGCTGAAAGGAAAGGACAAAATGAAAAAGCACAGTGGGCCCGGGTTTTTTCGGTTTTTTAATGAAAAAACCGAAAACCCGGGCCACTGGGCTTTTTCAAAAAAAAGTTGGGTTTTTTGCCAACCCTGGAATATACTTATATATATATAATATTATATATAGATATATTAAGTATATATTATTATATTATATATATATATATATCTATTAATATATATTGGTATAATAATAATATAATAATATAATATAATATAATAATATAATAATTAATAATAATAATAATATAATAATAATAAAAATAAATAAATAATAAATAAAAAAAAATACTATAGAAAACAGAGAAGATTTTTTAGTTTTATATATAGCTATATATCAGGGTTAAAAACCCACACCAAAAAATTTGAGATATATTTTAAAAAATTATGTGCAATAACAGATATCATTTATTAGTGAACTTAGTCCATTTTATTCAGATTTGCACTGATATATTGAATATTGGCACTTTAATGAAACAAGCTTACTGTGGTCAATATTTTATATCTGTACCTATATATTAATATATATATATATATATATATATATAGTATATATATATATATATAAATATATATATATATTATATATATATATATCATATTATATATATATTATATATATATATTATATAATATATATATATATTTATTATATATATTAATGTACCGATAGTATTGGTATCAGTAGTATCAGTCATTTTTTGGGGTATCAGTATTGGTTAATATGACTTCTTACTTTTTGGGTGAAGAATAATGAGAAACTTTTAGATTCAATAACACTATGCAACACAAAAAATGTTTCTTTTTATTTTTTTATTGAATTTTACATATTTTTTGACGCTGAACACAGAAATAACTTTCATTTTTTTCTATCACCGATACTTTGAGTTATTGTAATATTTAGTTTTTGGCCATTTTAAGGTTTGTTCTAAAAGCATTTAACCTTTTAATTAACAATTTTTTATTGAAGGTTTAAATTAGAACAAACTTAAAAAAGACTTTTTACTTGATAAGATACATACTAATATCCCCAAAATATCCCAATGCCAAAAACATGCTTACTTTGCATTTAAAAGTGCTTTGTGCATCGTGCTTTTCTCTTTTAAGTCGATTTGGTTTCTCTTATCAAAAACCACATATAATCACCCATCATGGCACTATACATCCCTGGTATCGTCTTTCCATTGTCTGAATATCCTGGGTGAAATCTTTCAACATGTTCTTCACTTACATCCCTCTAAATCTCTTTGAAAAAAGTCCAATGGTGAGTGTAAGTAACGCACCTTTAATGACATACGGCACTCCATTTTTTTTTATAACAATCAATCGAGATTTTTATCAGCTGTTTTGTAATTTGGATCTTCATAATTTTCTAAAAATCCCTGAACCAAATTACGGAATGCCAGGCATCATTTTCAATTATGCTCATCTTTTCCTTCAATTTCCAGGATTTAAGCATAATTTTAAGCATGTTTGAATGAGTTATTCATCCAGAAAAAAAAGAGAAACAACCCTGCTATATATATAATATATAACTATATCTATATATGTATATATATATATATATTATATATATATATATATATATTATATATTATTATTATATATATATATCAGTGATGGGAGAATCCGAATCCGATTCGAATTCGAAGGTGCTGGATTCGGATTGGGATTCGGATTCGAACATTTCGGATTTCGAATCGAGGTGCTGGAATTCGGATTCGAACATTTTTAAACACACGGATTCGGATCGGATTCGAGAGATCGAATCCGGATTCGAATCCGAGTATTTCTTGTTTCTACAGGATGTAAAAACCATTGAAAACAAAAACAAAAAAATGAAAACTAAAATAAAAATTGCATCATCATTTAGTAGCCCATAACAGAAGTGCTGTAGGAGCCAATAAGATGCATATTTCTATTCAATTAATTATTGACCAATCACGTAGAAAATAGAACAAGACATTCATGACCTCAAATCCCAAAATACCTATTCTCTGGCACATCAATCATAACATTCCTATCACCTTCATTACTGTTGATATTACATATTCAGATTTTTGAAGTGTTCTATCCACACTCCTCTATCTATTTCATCAGTTACATAATATATATATATATATATATATATATATATATATAATATATATATATAATATAGTTATATATATATATATATATATATCTATATATATATATATAATATATATATATATATATATATTATATATATATATATATATTGTTAAAACTAAAAATGTAAATGTGGGTAAAAAATTGTTACTAATTTATAGGAAAGTGATTAATCTATATATTTTAACTTGCTGTATCATAAATTTCTTTGAGAAGTGATATTCTATACATGACAATTGTAACCTTGGAAGAAGTTTAAAAATTTACTGGCATCTTTGTATCTGTGCATATGGTGAATTGCACACTGTTTGCCCTTTTAACGAAGCGGATTCATCTTCAGCATTCAGATAAAGAAGAATTTCAATCTTCAAATTTATTTTTTCATTCATAGGTAGATCATCTGGAGTAAGATGAGGTTAACGCATATATCCTAGCAACTGCGTACGCAGAATTTTGTTAGGGGGGGGGGCAAAAATAGAATTGAAAATATGAAGTGGAGAGGCAACTCTTTGACCAGGGTTGTCTGCTATATTGATATAATATTTACAAATTAATTTTCTCTTAAATAATACTGTCGATATTATTATGATAATATTTCAAAATAAAAGTTACGAAGTTACAAAGAAAATTGCAGAATCTAGTCCTACATTTATCTTACGATTTATGTATCCTGAAGTAGTTGGTACTCACGACAACATTTTTAGACCGTGGATTGCAGAAAATTTCTCAACACTGCCATTCATTTCACTTTCTTCTCCAAATAATTTTCTGTGAACTCAAGAGACAAAGTCCATCAACTGGATTCAGCTCATCTTCCGGACATTGCTCCCATGTTTTACTCTTCTCAAAGTACTGAATGTCCTTTTAATTGTGGCTTGTCGAACATGGTTTACCTATTGATATAAGTAAGGCATTTTTAATTAATTGGGGAAAATGCCGTTGCTTTCTTGATCACTTCAACTATTTTATAAATTTTTTAGTTCCTCACGGTCGAGCTTGTTCTCCCTCCAATTCACATACCAGATTAATCTCACATTGAAGTCCTCTCAGTTCATAAAGTCTTCAAATACTTTGTTTTTCTTCAAATTCCTTATATGCAAGGGCAGCATCATCGAGGATAAAGTTATATAAGAGAAAAAGCTGGTGAATTCCCTTCCGAGGATCTGCTCTCCAAGGAAACTGTGAAAGAATCAGGTATGAATTTAGAGTGTCCTCATCCAATATTCCCTTCATCGGTGGTAGAAGGGGATTCGAGCGATCGTTTCTTGCGATCCACCACTCTTGGTGGCTGAAGATCAACATAAGATTTACCTATCTGCTTTATCCATTGTAATAAATTTCTTTTATAGTTTGGTTTTACAGAGCAGTGATCTTTCACAAGTGAAAGAATTTTTCTTTCACATGGTTCAAGCATTGAAGAAGGTATAAACTCTTTGACTGTAGATTATTAACGACTGGTTCTAAAAGCCGAATATTTTGGCTATAATGCAGGTTGAAATAAGAAAATCAGTGTTTGTGGTAGCATAATACCGCTGAAATCGCATTTTTTTTCTTGTAAGAACATTACCGTATTTGCCAGTTTTTCTAGACCCTGCCATATGTCCACAAAATGCTGTTTTTATGAATAATTGAATACCACGGCATTTTTCTCGGACCATGCGTCTCGCATAAAAACGCTGAAAATACTGTGTACCTATTTTTTCTCAAAAAGGTTCACCGAAAGAAATTTTGATAATGTCTTTAAAGTGAATACAGTAATGCGGATTTCAGATGCAGAGTTCAGATCATTCAGGTTGATGACTCGCACAATGAAAATATAGCTTTTTTTTTATTTTTTTTCTCATTATTCTCTGTACTCCTCCTCCTTTCTCTGCCATAGCTGAGCAGCAATCGTAACCTTGTCCAACGCATTTGTTTTTGGATCTATGGCCATTCTTGTCAGAAAAAATCAATAACACTTGCTATGGTTTTTGCATCCATGACTTCTAATAATGTAAATCCAATGAATCCTTCATGAACGCACATTTCCATCTCATCAAAAAATCTGGTTCCAATAGATAATTGTTCATTCACAGATATATCAGATGTTTCGTCAGCTTAGACAGAATATGTATATATCTGTAAAGATCACATCGGTCACAACACTCCCACACAGATCATCAAGTTCATTTTGCATCCTTGGTCATTTATAAGTAGCATTTTTGGCCCCACCTGTAAGGTGTTTCAACTCATTATTTCCAGAATCTATTAGTTGTTCTGCATCTAGTAGAGGAAAATCATGTACCCAACAAAAAATAATTGATGTTATTACAGATGAAATTAACTTTTTGTTTTCTGCCAAGAGCGCCTGATGTCCAGTTACCCATTTGCATGTCCATAGCTACATCTTACCACGAAGGATTTCGCTGCTTGTTGCGCTACTTTCCACCTACTTTCAACATGGCTCTTGCAATATTCATGGATATTCTCAAATTCGTGAAGGGTTTCACAACAAAGGAACTCTGAACTCCCTGCATAGTCCTTGGGGAAAAAGAATGCAATGCAGACAGAGTGCTCCCTTCAAATATCTTGAATATACCAGCCAGGGAGAATATCTTTCAACCCAACTATGCACGAATTCATTTTTGAGATGTGTAGCGTCAGTTGCAAAATCATAACTTGGAGGAGGCTTTCAATGATTTTTCAGCATTTCTATCTTTGAGTCAGACGGCATAACAGAATTTCCCCACCCATTTCCTCAAGTCGTTGTCTTCCTCATACACCTGCTTTGAAGTTGAAGGGCCCATCTTCTGATTGGTGGAGTCAGAAACTTACTTTCTCTTTTCGCTATCACTAGCCGAGAGTTTCTAGGGCTGATTAGCTTCTCTTCTCAGAACCTTTGTGAAAAGTTAATTATATATCGATATATATTATAATATATATATATATATATATATAATATAATTATATATATATATTTTATATATATTATATATATATATATATATATATATATATCATATTATAATTTATATATGAGTATATATATTTATATGATATTATATATAATTTTATGTAGTTAGGGGCGGCCAAAGTATATAAAATACAAAATTGAATTGGAAGATATTAATTCAAAGAAGTTACTTCTTTAATTAAAACCTATTTGTTACAAGAAATTAAAAGTGAAACAAAGGCCAAGTGTCTTCCATGTTTTCTCTAAATAATCCCTCCTCTTTTTCGGCAGTTAGGGGCCGAGGACTCCTAGACCCCCCTGCGTATGCTATGTCTCCTAGATAGAAACGTAAGAAAATCTTCTTTTTGTATTGGAAAAAAAAGAGAAAACATTTTTCAAATTTCCAAAATTTGCCCAAAAATATCTAACTATTCCTCTGCAACAACTTCAGATGTTGAAAGACTTTTTTCAATTGCGGGTGCTAAAGGACGCCATAGGAGATAGTTACCGAACTTCTTGCCAAGGAGTGATAAGTCAGGAATAACCTTGGGGATAGTGCTGAGATTAGTGGGTGGATAGTATGTTAATGTTAATTATGAATAGTAATAATTTAAACTACTTTAAATTAATTAAACTTTTTTAAAAATTTATAAAGCAAGTTTAAGATTAAAAATTAAACATTTATAGCATTAAGCTTAATAGAATTATTTAATAATATATATATATATATATATATATATATATATAATATATTATATATATATATAAATATATATATTTATATATATATTATATATTAATATATATATATATATATATTATATATATATTATAATATTATATTGTAGATATAAAAATCCTTCCTCTAATATTTATTTATATATGTTTATTTTTCCTTTTTTCAGTAATCTCTGATGGATTTCTATGTTTTTTAATGCACTTGCATTCATCTAATTAATTTACTTCTCTATTGATGGTAAGAAATAGTATATTGAATGGCCGAGAATAATGTCTATATGAATATAATTTTTTTAATGGAGCACATATTTCTTTCTCTTAAATGTTCATACTTTTCAATGGATTCGAGGATTTGTAAGTAGAACCTTTTTAATTTTTATAGATCAATTCATCCATCTTGTACCCGGCCACAGTGTCCTCAATGAATGAATTTCTACAAAACAATCAAATATATGGCCTCAAAGTTTTGAGGTAGGTCATATATAATATTAAACAAGGTTAAAATGAAAAAAATGGCAAAATATTAAAATAAAAATTGAATTTAAGATTAGCTATTTCTAATAAATTATAATAATTTATAGGTCGACCAGGTAGGGGACCTTGTTCCTTCTATCAATTTCAAAACTAGGCAGGGACATATTCCTTCTATCACTTTCAAAACCTAGATGAAAAACATGGTAGGGACCTTGTTTCCCTTTAAATGAAAACCTGTTTGGGACCTTCTCCCTTCTAAATCAAACGTATTTGGGGACTATCCTTACCAGTAAAGATATGGTAAGGGACCTTTCCCTTGTCTAACTACAAGAAAACTTGGTAGGGGATCTAAACCCCTTTTCACTATCAAAAATCAAAAACTTAGGGAACTGTCCCTCTCTAATTAAAAATTTAGAAAAACTTTTGAAAAACTGACTTAATAGCTTCAAAAAGTTAATTTGGTTTTAAGATCAATTAAAACTAAATAGTAAAAGAAAAAAAATGTTCTTGAATTAAATTAATACAAACTAAAGAAAATATAGTTTGAAAAAGTTTAAAACTTGAAGCATAGACTTCTTTAAAAAATTGTGAACAAATTAAACATTATATAGTGAAGGAGCAGAGACTCTTTTTGTGTGTTATTTAATTCATTGTGATATCAATTTGATAGATACTTTATTTTTTTACAATAAAATTGGTAAGTTTAAAAATTGAAAAACTTAAAAACTTAAAATTATCAATTGTGTTATATTCAGTGTCTTTAAAAATAGCATTAATTAATTTATTAATAAATATTTTTATGTATTACTATGTCACTAATGTACATTAGTAAAGAAGGTACACTGGTGCGCTTATCTCAAAAATAAAAATTATAAAATCCTCGTACTTCCCGTGCACGAACCTCAAAAAAAGAAATGTTCCCGCAAGGGATTCAAATAAAAAGTACATACAACTCCAAAAATAAAAATGTTCCCGCAAGTACCGAATGTACCTAGTACCATTGCTCACTGAAAAAAATTATCTATGCCCTTAAGAGTATGCATGGATGATGATGATGTAATTTACTTTTATAAATAACTAATATTTAATAAACCTCTCATTTTACTATTTATCTTATCCCCTCTCAATTATTTTAAATGAAATACCTTTGCAAAGCTTGCATTCCCTTAATTTTGGTAAAATAAAAATAAGGTAATTATTTAATTTTGCTTATTGCTTATGCTTCTAAATGTCATCCCTGCATCCTCTAATCTCCTTTTTCATATTTTTCATATCCTGCAACTGTCCCTTTGCATGAGTTCATCACCTGCTTCATCCAAGCTTATCTACCTCTCCACTTCATCAAAGTTCTAAATCCAAATCTCAACAATCCAAGATTCAGAAAGATTGGAAGCATTCAAGGGTCGGAAGTTTTGGCAACTTTATTCTAGGACACGATAGTCTCCTTCTTAATCATCTTAATTGTCATCCTTAAATTTAATGTTTTGCCTTAACCCCATATTTTTCCCCTTTTATTTGGTAGCAGAGCGTAGTTACTGAAGCTGCTGCTCACATTGCTGCTTTTTCTTCTCTTTTTCTTGATTCTTGGTTTTCTGTTTTGTTACTAGAGTCCATTTTAGGCTTCTATTACTTTGATCGCAAATACAAATTTACATCCTAACAACCAGTACTGGAAAAATACTAATCTAGGAATCAATATAATATAAGGTATAATAAATATTTTCTCTTAGAAATTTAAATTGTAGCTTAAGAAACACTAGTTTCTATTTGTCTTTTTAAAAGCACAATCACAAAAATGTGGTTATAGTTTTATGAAAATTTCAGTTTCATATATATATATATATATATATATATATATATATATCAGGGCTTGTAGCGAGTTTCTTATAAAAAAAAAGTGAATAAAATTTTGAAAAAAAGTGAAAAAAAATGACTGAAATGCTGAAAAAAGTGAAAAAAAGTGACTGAAATGCTGACAAAAATTACATATTTTGAGAAAAACGTGAAAAGAATTTACAATTTCCATTACTAAGATTCAATGTCACCTAACTTATTTACTATAACAACATGCTATTTACTTAATATTTTGAGATGCTAAGAACTATGAAGTAGGTTTTAAATATAAATAACTGAAAGATGAAAGTATATATAATGAGATTTCAAGTTTTTACAAAGTCAATAAATGTAAATAAAAATTGGAATAATACTATACTTGAAAATACACTTCTGTACTTGGTTACAGAAGAAACAAGCTAATAATTATAAAAATTAAGGGTAATTAAACTTTTTTGAAAAGTCTGAAATGAGAATTGTTTTTCGTTTTTTTCAACAGCAACCTGTAAATTTCCCACACTACGTCTTTTTTCACCACCGATGCCTCTTTCTGACGATTAGTGACAACCTTCCAGCATCGCTTTGGGCCAAGCTTGTTTACTAAAAATCTTTTTTCTTAAAGTCTCTTCATCTTTCATTAGCTTCCATAAAGTTTGCCTGTACTTCCACTTTGCTCCGCCTCTTCTTTTTTCGTAGCTCTCAGCCATTTGTTTCATCATCAAATTATTTTTTCCTCTTTTGGTAAGTTTGTTTTTTGTTTTTCGCTCTTCAGCATTTTTTTGTCTGTTCAGACTTTGCAGCTTCATCTTTCTCCCTTTTTTTTCTCTCTCTCTCTATCCAAGTAAGCAATTAATGTTTAAATGCTATACGTCCCATGGAAAGGAGCTCTGGAGTTAGAGAAATAAGGGTAAGGTTTGTTATCCCACTACATTTTAAAGCACTTTTCAACAGTGATTCAAAAGCATTTAAAGTCTCTCTGACATAGATTGACCTGGTACTTAAGAGTTCTGCCATACTGTGAAAAATCCTCTTCCACATCTGCATTATTACCATGTGACATCGACAGTGAAGCGCTTTACTACTTTTCAACTGTTGAAAATCCTTGAAGTGTTTACTGATGGATCGGTTTTATTAAAAAACTGAGCCTAATACAAATCTATAGATTTTTTTTCGGACTCTGGTTCAGCTTTTTCCAATTGTATTAGTTTCCACTCATCTAAGAGTATGTCTGTATGGATTTCCCATGGCATGACCCTAGCAATCTCAACTATATTTTGGCAGCTTTCTTTGGAAAATCTCTCATTAGGGGATAAACATGTAAATTTTTTCAACAACAGAGCTTGACACAGATGATTTGTTCACAACATGCTTAACAAATTCAACAAAATGTTTTTGTGCTTGCAGACAGAAAAACGTTTTGTCCTTTTCACAAACGTTTTCCAAGTTTCTTTAATACCTCATCAGAAAACTGAATTTCTTTCAATGGCAGTAAATGTTCAGTAATTAAAAAAAGAGCATCATTTTTTTTAAACTCATTGGAGATCTTTGAGAATTCTGACTTGCAAATCCTTCTCAACAGTTTCATAACCAATGATGACAAAACAGAATGCAAGAGATGAATTAATGGTTCTTCTTTTGGAGAAGCCTGTGACACTCGTAAAGATATGTGCGCTAGACATAACAAAGTTAAGCTCTTGTTTTCATGGTAGGTTTTTTAACAACCTCACAATTTTCTGATATTCAGGTCTTTTCATCAGACATTTGAAACTTACATCTTCCCATCTCCAAAAATTTCAATATTTCAAAAACTTTTATTCAATTATTATTTAAATATTTTTAAACAATTAAAAATAAAAATTTAAACAAAATTAATTTACCTATGTTTTCCAGTTCTTGAGTTCAATAAACTGTTTTGTAGTTCACACAATTTTTAATTCAGTCAGCGAGGTAAAAACAGAAGAAAAAGATTCTTCCCAAGGTAAACCTACCTTGCCCAAAAAAAGTGGAAGAAAAGTGAAGAAAAGTGTAAAATTGCTTAAAAGTGACAAAAAAATGACTAAGCTAAAAAAAGTGTACCGCTACAAGCCCTGAGAAATTTATAAATATTACACTAATACACTAGTTTTTAGGGTAGTAATAGCTTAATAACTAAGAATTAAAATGGTTAAAAGATTATGATATATATATATATATATATATATATATAGTATTTATATATATATATATATATATATATATATATATATATATATATACTTAATAACTAATATATATATATATAATATAATATATATATATATATATATAATAATATCAAAAGAAATTATTTAACATGGAAATAAATATGTATATCAGGCAGTAAAAAGAAATTCAAAATGAAAAATTTTTATTTATATATCCCATAAATATTTGAAAAGAAATATGTCATATTTTGGTATTATTTAATTTTGTAAAAAATCATTGGAAGGATTCAAATTCGGATTCAAGCTTTTTATATGGATTCGGATTCAAACATTTCCACACACACAGATTTGGATTCGAATCCGAAGGTGCTGGATTCAGATTCAGATTCGAACATTTCCACACACACGGATTCAGATTAAAATCCAAAAGTTGCCGGATTCGCCCATCACTGAGATATATATATAGTATATATATATAAGTATCTACTATATATATGATATTATATATATTATAAAATATATTTATATATAATATAAATATTAATATAAAAGATTATATATTATATATATATATATATATATATAAGTAGCTGCTACATATATTTGTAGAAACATATGTTTTCTTCTTTTATATGTCATGGACTTAGTCATAAAACAATTTTACTTACAGAAGGGGTGGTGAAGGTATAGAGTAGTTTTCATTATGAGGAACTGGGGCTCTGGATGGGTATGGAAGAGATTGCCTTCCTTTACCTTTTCCATATTTTGTAATATCCACCATGCAGAAGTAGCAGTCATCATAGTGATTCGTTGGTTTTCGCCATATTTTGGGAATAGCCAATGGCATTGCTTTTCTTGTTCCTCTTAGCCATCCTTCTAAAGTTGTTTTACAACTTCCACATATAATAAGGTGGCCAGTGCTTATCTTAATCATCAATAGGCATACCAAAGTAGAGCCTGTACGCTATCCAATACTTGGTTCCCTTCACCATTTTTTTTGGAAATGTGCTTGGAACTAACATAATATCCACACACAACAAAATGAATCTGCCAACGTTTTACACTGTCTACTTGCAATTTTATAAATGTTTATTATATTATTACTAGTATTCTGAAAAATTATAAAAAGAGTTAGAAAAACGTTAATAAAATAAAGGTATAATTATATATGCACTAGAAATGTAGTTAAACAATGGTACTAAAGAATTTTCTTAAAAAACTTAACTTAACTTTTCTGAACTTAGAAAATTATTTGAACTTAGAAATTTTTTTCTGAAAATATTTAGATCAAATACTTGATATTTACCATATTATATATATATATATATATATATAATATATAATGATATAATAATTATATATATATATATCATAATATATATATATTATATATATATATTATATATATATATATATATTCTTAAGCATGCAATCCCCATAAAACATTAATGGCAACTGACTTTTACTCAGTGCGATGCCGGTAATGACCCTACAAAATGAGAAGATGCCAATAATTATTTTATGAAGTCGTAACATAAAAATGGTCGATGCTAAAGAAAAACTAAAAACATATTTGGATCTGCATAAAAAACTGTACCTATAAAAAACAAAAAAAAATCAGAAGAAACAAAAAAATATTTTTTTTTTGTTACATTTGTCACCACCACACGCCCTAATATAAAAGGTTCTAATAAGGAAGTCCTTAAGCTAGCTGAAACCCCACAAGAATGGCATCTCCGACTGTGAACAACTTCTAGAATGCATTTAAATAGCATAACAGAGGAGCTTGCTCGTGTGACAAAAAAAAGATTCACAGAAGTGGAAGATGCCTTATCAGAATCCCTGGCAACAGCACTGATGGTGATGATGGTGGCTTTTCGGCAAATAAACCTACTGAAGATGAAGAGGATTTGGATATGTTAGCCTTTGATAAGTTCATGGTCGAAATTGCATTGACATCTCATTCACCTTCAAAGGAATCACACCAAGGAACCTCATCGAAAAAACTGAAGACAGTCATCAAGGAGCAAAGATAATTCAAATTTGCAATCTGTGAAAGAGGAGATGAGGCTCTACGAAAACAAGATGCTGCCTACAGAAGAGAATCCTTTCATGTGGTGGCATGAAAATGGGCCAAGGTTTACATTATTATCTGTGCTTGCAAGCAAATATTTATCAGTCCCTCTCTCATCAGTCGAGAGCGAGCGTATTTTTAGTGTAGGTGGGAATTGTAAACACCCCAAAAAGAACAGGCTCTGCGCCCAGATACTAGTCGAACAGCTTTAATGTTTTTGCATCGCAATTTGAGAATTTGAGTATTGAATGATATCTATCTTTATCTTAAAGGAGTATATATATTATTATTATTATGTCGCTGTTTAA
This sequence comes from Trachelipus rathkii, assembly GCA_015478945.1. Taxonomy (NCBI): domain Eukaryota; kingdom Metazoa; phylum Arthropoda; class Malacostraca; order Isopoda; family Trachelipodidae; genus Trachelipus; species Trachelipus rathkii. The sequence continues at coordinate 18,734 of JABUQX010107491.1, forward strand.
AACTAAGCAGAGTTTTTTTTAATTTTTCTCTTTTTCTACTCCGAAATAGCTTACTTTCTCTTCTTCATTATTTTTATTCTTTATATTGTAGCTAGTTAAAGATCCTTCTTTGTAAATTGTAATCATGTTAAATCATAAAAGCCTAGTAGCTTAACTTTTGTTAATACATCCTGGGAAATTGGAAATGGTATAATATTTTTTGAATAAACACCAACATAAATTATTAATAATTATATTTGCATTTATTATTCCTTTAAGATACTTTAATTTATAAAATAAATATACTTGGGCACAACCAAAGTATGAAATAATGAATATGAAATAAATGTACAGGGAATGCAATCCTGAGTTGCCTAGGAGTACACAAATGTCTATCTTATTACTGTGTATTATTATATTAATTAAAGTATCACGTATCAGTATCCGGCACCTAAAAAATAAGTATCGGGTACTGGCCCATCTCTAATATATATATATAGTATATATATATATATATATATATATATATATTAATATATATATTAATTATATATATATATATATAATATCCGTAAAATGGGGGAAAACCGGTCAAAAATCGCCTTTTTTTTTTTTTAATGAATCAATGAAAAATCGAAATTTTAAGTTATATCTATACTTAATAGTTTTTTTCTCACATTTAGAGTTTCCTTAATGTTTTCGAATAATGAAAATAATATATTATTATGAATATTTTTTTAAAATTTTTTGAAAAAAATTCCATTTTCAAAACAAATTTGAATTCCGGGAAAACCCGGTCAAGTGGCGTCGGGGGGAAAGCCTGGTCATTAAAATATTATTTCATTTGTGCTTGTCCAAACTAATTATAATTATAATTTAAATGTTTAATAGAGTCTAATAATATATAGAATTAAAATTTGGGTTCTAAACAGAACTTTCCGACAGACGTCTATCATCCTAATTGCAAATGTCGATTTATTAACAAAATTTTGAAAAGTTATTTTTCCATTTTTTTTTGCTGAAATACAGCATTGAAAAAATTCAATATGAACAGGTACCTTTATAATTTCTATAATAATAATAATAATTCAACTTTTTTACAAAATTGGCACTTTATATTACGTGTAGGCCTATGTACGCAACATTTCATGTGAACTTTTTTAACCGAAAATATTGTTTCACAATATTTATAATTTAAATTATGACAATCATTTTAATTACTCATTAATAGTAAATAACCAAACCAATATAAATGCAACTTTTTACCAAAATAGGCTTTTTTTTTTTTTTTATATCGAGTATGTACGCACCATTTCATGTGAACTTTTTTTTTTATCCTTACACTAGATAGAAGAAGGATAGGTATAGAAAACATTTAACAAATGTCTTATAGTCTAACATACATAAAAATTAGAAACCAAATATTTTGAAAACTAAAAAAAAAAGTAAATTTTTTTTTAACATTTTATACTAACCGTTTTTCCCCATAAAATAAAAAACCTTAATAACATTAAAAAAACAAGCTTAATATTTTAAATTTTTTACATGGAAAATGTTAAAAATAAGACTTCCCATATGCTTCTAACTCAAAATCTCTGAATCTTGAATCTACGAGCATTCACGAGGTAGTTAAAATTTGTTGTTTGGCAAGAAAAAAAAAAGCAAAAATTTTTCCAACTGTTGGTATATTTTTTTGACCCGTTAGTAGGTTGTGTCAAGCCAGGTATTACTTAAATTTTTATATATGGTTTAAAATATAAATCCTATTCTGCTTACTCGTTATAAACACCTTGTCTGTGGTAAGGTGTAAGAGAAAAAATTTTTTGGATATATAGAGAAGAGAGAGGAGCCTTAATTAACAAGTGTATAGATGGCGCCGTTTTTTCCCCTCCGTGAAACGGTTTTCCCTCCCCCCCATTTTACGGTATTATATATATATATATATTATATATATATAAATATATATAATAATATAATATATATATATATATATATATATATAATAATCAGTTTTGGCATTAAAATCCCACTCCCTCCAAAAAAGAAAACACGCAGTGCAAGTGGGCTGTTTTTTGTATTGTTTATAAATTTGAGATATTTAACCAAAATTATTGAGATATGCAATAATAATACCTCTAATATGTTTATTAGAGTGAGTGACAGATGCATTTTATTAAGAAATTTTATGTGATATAGCTAATATGAAAGTATTGGCACTTAAAAAAAGAAACGAGCTACTTGTAGGTCATAGGTTTTTGATTGCTACATGTTTGAACAATATAGTTACTAATCAACTTATGCTTCTTGAGGAGTTGTGGAGTAGATGCACAGGAAGTCAAATCTTGAGATTCGGAACTTTAGGAGATTGATGGAACTGGAGATGTGGACATTAAACTTGTCTCACTTGCATCAGTAATAAAACAGTTTGATTCACTCATTATGCTGACAGATGTCGAATCTGAAGGGGCAGGATTTACTAAGTTGATAATATCAAGAACTTCTTTTTCAACAGTTGAAAGCTCACAATGTACACTGCATCCCTGTTTCTCAAAATTCTTGATCTTTTCAGAACTTTTTTTGAGATGTGCCCTCACTCTTTCTGTTTTTGAGATAATCAACAATTTACAGTGATAAATAACAACAGACTTTTTTTATCTTTCCTTCAACCTCACTGACTTCTTGGCATTCCAAACTTTTCATTTCTTCCTCTTCCATTATTACTTTTCAATATTTATTAATGATTACTATTATTAACTTTCATATATACAGTTTATTAGTTTCTCAGGTTAGTGATTTAACTAACTATTAATTAATAATCTATTTATCAAAATAATGAAAATTGGATTTTATAATCTGAAAATGCAAATGTAAATTATAATTGCATTATAGTACCTCAATTATTAAATATTTTTAATTATGGAATTATCCTCATTAGAAGTTAAGAGAAAAATATGAACCACAGTGGAAAATTAATTTAGTGATTTCAGTCAATTGGCCTAAATGCTACAATTACTGATTACTTTTACACTAGGTTTAGTTCAAGTGACTGAATGAATATCAAGTTAATTACAGATTTACAGTCCAAGTTAAACTTGAGGGGCTGTGACTGACTGCAAGCTTTGAGTTTTAAATAGTGCTGTTGCCTGTTAGCTAGCCTGTAACAATCAGTCTTATCTTGCTTCAAATGGCTATGAAACCAATCACCTAGTTTCTAGTTTACAGATACTAAGTCTGAACTATAAGGAGCTTACTTGCTAACTTCCCAGAGCCTCAGATTATAGTGGTGACAATGTTTGAAGATTAAATAATAAATTTAAATATATTACTTAAATACTTTTACTTATGATATGCCTATTATTGTCATAACTATCAATGACATGTAACAATAGCAATATCATTTACCTTTACAAATTTCACCAATGAGGCAATGCCATTCATTCAGCAGCGGGTATTGGACAATGACTGTTAGCAATATAGATGTTTAGTTTGTAAATTTTATACCTATTTATTAATTTATTTGTAGAATAATATTACAGAAAAAATTAAATAATTGATCATTTTGTTTTTTCCCACTGGGCTGATCTTAGGGGCCAACCCCTGTTTTTTTCCAATCCTGATATTATATATATATATATATATATATATAATGATATATATATATATATATATATATATATATATATATATTATATACCATAAAATGGGGGGAAACCGGTCACAGAGGGGAAAACCAGTCACTTTTTAATATTCATAATATTTTTGTAAATAAAAACATTTTTCAATTGGAGAAAGGTTTTTTTAGTAAATAGAATATATTTTAACCATATATAAAAATTTAAGTAAATAACTTACACCTACAGTTCAAAAAAATTTCCCCCATTTGGAAAAAAAAAAATTTTTTTAAATTGAAAAAAATTTCTAAGACCCGGTGAATCTCATAGAATTAAGATATCAGAATTTCATTTTAGATGCATATTGGGAGTATATTTTTAACATTTTCCATGTAAAAAATTTAAAATATTAAGCTTATTTTTAAAGTTAAGCTTTTTTCATAACTTAAACATTTTCGAAAGCAGTCTTGGAAAACGGTCAAATAAACTTATTAAGAAATGTCAATTTTTTTTTATTTTTCCAATTTTATTTTTAGTTTTTTATTTTTAGTAACTATAGGACATTTGTTTAATGTTTTCTATACCTATCTTTCTTCTATCTAATGTAAGGATAAAAAAAAAGTTCACATGAAATGTGCATTCATACTCATAATATAAAGTGCCTATTTTGTTAAAAAGTTGAAATATTATTATTATTATTAGAAATTATTAAAATTGATTGTCATAATTTAAATTACAATATTGTAAAAAAAAATTCGTCAAAAAGTTCACGTGAAATGTGCGTACATAGGCCTACTCGTAATATAAAGTGCCTATTTTGTTAAAAAGTTGAAATATTATTATTATTATTAGAAATTGTTAAAATTTATTGTCATAATTCTTTTTTTTCAATGCTTATTTAGCATAAAAAAAATGAAAATAAAATTTCAAAATTTTGGAAAAAATCAATGTTTGCAAAATGTTAATAAAATATAACTTAGACTTGTATTTTTCTATCCAAATTAATTCTATAGCATTATTAAACTCTATTTAACATTTAAATTATAATTAGTTTGGACAAGCACAAACCAAATAATATTTAATGACTGGTTTTCCCCTACGCCACTGACAGGTTTTCCCTGAAATCAATTTTTTGAAAATGGAATTTTTCAAAAAAATTTTAAAGATATTAATTTCAACATTTTTATTATTTTCATTATTCTTCATTATTCTACAACATTAAGGAAACTCCAAATGTGTGAAAAAACTATTAAATATAGATGTAACTTCAAATTTCAATTTTTCATGATTCATTAAAAAAAATTAAAAAAAAGGCTGATTTTTGACCGGTTTCACCCCATTTTACGGTATATATATATATATATATATTATACTATATTATACATTTTATATATATATATATATTTTATATATATATATATATATTTATATATATCTATATAGCGTCGGGCGGGGTGACCAGGTCCGCCTCTTTTAGGAGGGGTGATTCGGACCACTCTAAAAAAAAATAAAAAAATAATATAAAAAAAAAAAAAAAAAATTCGCTCATTTAATAGCCACGCGGTAGTACAACAGTTTTATTTAGATCATCTTTAATTCTAGAAAGTTTTATATTTTTAAAGAAATGTTTTAGAAATTAGGTACAAAATGTCCTCCAATAGAATTTCACTTTTGAAAATTGTTTTTTTAAACCTTCGTTATAGAATGAAAAATTGTGGAGGGATTTTAATTATTTTTTCAGTGGAACACTCGAGTATGTTAGCATTTAACTGGCAAAGTAAATTTTTGATCCAAACCAGTATTAGTGGCAAAAAAACTGGGCCTAACTTGGGTTCCGATTACGCCCGCCGTAAAAATTGATGGAGGGGTGACTCGGACCACCATGTTTTCCGTATTTTACGTATTATTATTGACATTTTTATTACGTATATTTAATTTAAATATAATAAAAAAGTTACTTATATTAAGTAAAATTTTTAAAAATAACTAAATTTTAAATAAAAAAAACGAATTCAAAAAAGTTTCAAAATTTTTGGGAGGAGAGGGGTGAATCGGACCACCTTATTTTATTCTTATTTTATTTATATTATTGGCATTTTTATTACTTATTACGAATTTTAATATATTTTAAATAATTATTATATTAAAGTAAAAATTAAAATATAAAATTGAATTTATACGTAAAAGACGAATTAAAACAGCAGATGGTCCGAGTCACCCTCAATGGTGGTCCGTTTTTCCAGCACCCCTCCACGGTCAGGCTGACTTAGCGTTATTCAAACTTTAAATAAAACTTTATTATTAGAATTACATTATATTTTTTTGTGTGCTTATGAACGACTATAGGGCCGTGATTTACAAACAAAAAAAAAAATTCCAAAAAGTGCATTAGGGGAGAGTGGGGAGACGAAGTTATACCTAAGGTGGTCCCCGAAGTCACCCCGCCCGAGCGCCTATATATATATATATATATATATATATATATATTATATTATTATATATATATATATATATTATATATAATATATTATATATATATATATATATATATATATAATATATATTATATATATTTATGAGATGATGAGTGATTGGTTTGGAAGTTGTGTAATAAAGCGTTTATGGAGGGTAATAGTTCCAAGGGATTGGAGGAGAGCAGTAATAGTACCCTTATATAAGGGTAAGGGAAGGGATAAGGTAACTGTAGGTATTATAAGGGAATTAGTTTATTGGGTGTTGTGGGGAAGATAATATATATATATATATATATATATTATATTAAATATAATATTATATATATATATATATATATATTATATTATATATATATATATATATATATTATATATATAATATATGTATATATTATATATATATATACACATAATATATATATATATATATATATATATATATATATATATATATATATATATATATATATATATATATATGCTGGTATTTTGATCAAAAGAGTGCGTCAAGTGACTGAAGAGCTGATTGGTGAAGAACATGGTACGTTTAGAAGTGGTAGAGGATGTGTGGATCAAATCTTTATATTGAAACATATGATTGGAAAAATGAGGGAAAAGAATAAATTGTATTTAGGTTTTATGGATTTGCAATATGGTATGATAGAATTAATAGGGAAGCTCTATGGCAGGTGTTAGTAATGTATGTTGTTGTTGGTAAGCTTCTGAATGGAATCAACAGTATGTATGACGATAGTGAAGCCTGTGGAAGAATAAATGGAGTTGAAAATGATTGGTCTAATATTAATAGCGGAGTGAGGCAGGGATGTATTATGTCCCCTTGGTTATTCAATTTGTATATAGATGGGGTTATGAAAGAATAAGAGGTGGGAGTGGCAGGGGATGGTGTTAAAATGATGGAGAATGGAAGAGAGTGGAGGGTTTCCTACCTAATATATGAGGATGATTTGGTTTTGTGTGGCGAATCTGAAGAGAGTTTGAGAGTATTGGTAGAGAGATTTGGTAGGGTGTGTAAAAGGAGGGGTTTGAAAGTAAACGTAGATAAGAGTAAGGTTATGGTTGTGAGTGAGGACAGTCCTCGGTGTGAAGTTATGTTAGGTGGTTAGCAGCTGGAAAAAGTGTCTGAGTTTAAATATTTAGGATATATGTTGGATAAAAAAGAAACAGATGATGCAGAGTGTAGTAGGAAAGTTGTGAATGGCAGGAAGGTGGCTGGTGCAATTAAATCCTTGGTGGATGTAAAGGGACTAAGTCTTTAATGCTCTAGGGTCTTACATAAGAATATGTTACCTGTGTTAATGTATAGTAGTGAGACTATGGTCTTGAATAAGAGGTATAGATCTAAAGTACAATGTGTTTAGAAGAACAATCTTAGGGGGGAGTTAGGTATGAGAAGAATTGATCAAATGATTAATGAACGTATTAGAGAGTTGTGTGGTGTGAAGAAAGGGATAAATGAAAATAAATGAAAGTACATTGAGATGATTTGGTCATGTGGAAAGGATGGATGAGTCTGTTGGTTAAACGGATGTATAGTGGTGAGTGTGCCGGGAATCGACTGGCTGGGAGACTGAACAAAAAGTGGATTCAGACAGTAAAGGAATGCCGGGAGGAGATAAATGAGTTTGGCAGAGGCGAGAAGAAATGTGCATAACAGGAGTGAATGGCGGGGGTTTGGTGAGGGGGTATGTTTGTAGCCCACCTATACCAAGGGATGAACCTCACATTGACGAGATGCCATAATGACTGTCCGTTGCAGACCATGAAGCTCTTAGGGTGGATTTTCTGAGCGAGACGAGTTCTCACTAAAAGGTATAAAGGGGGCGGTAAGGCTGGTCTTTCTTTTCGACTTGTTTCATATTCTTCTACTACTTTTCTGTTTCTGGTGCATGTATCGCACCTTACCCCCAGTCTTGGGGAGAGAAGGTGGGTGAAATATATATATATATATATATATATATATATTATATATTTATATAAAGTAAACAAATATATATATATATATCATATATATATATATATATATTTTATATATATAATATATATATATTATATATAATATATCATTAGGGATGTACCGATAGTATCGGTATCGGTATCGTATCGGTATCGGTAGGTATCGGCATTTTTGATGGTATCGGTATCGGTTAAAATGGCCGATACTTAGCCGATACTTCTTACTTTTTTGGGTGAAAAAATTATGAGAAACTTTTAGATTCAATAATAAATCTGGTTCGATATAGATAGCTTGTTAGAAAGTATCGTTTTTTTTTTTTCTTCGATTTCCTTTTTACTTTAGATTTTAGCTTTTCTCCAACTTGGTCTTTAGCATAAAATTTAACTATTTGGACAGCCATTATTATAATTTATACAGATTTATCTAATTTTTAGTTGATCAATAGTATTTTTTTTGTACGCAATTTCGTGAGAGCATGTGAGTGCGTGAGTGTTTTTAACTTTCTGGATTATTCTATATTTTTAGATATTTTTTTTTTGGTGATTGCGTGTGCGTGTATGTGCAGATTTGCACAGGCGTTGCTTTCTTTTGACTTTACACATCAATGGCTTGCACTCTACCTCTGCATCATGGAATACTACCTCTCCAACTCTAAACCTAATTTTATGGCTCTTGTCTAAGACCCAGATGGCTAAGAATTCATCCTTCAACTCGTTTAATATATCCACTATAACTTATTTTATAATTTTTGTCTGAAGGGTGAGTATGTGCCTATGAAAATATAAACATTCCTATAACACGTCTCGAGATTCTCGAATCTCCCCTAACTTCGATGTTCTGTGCTTAAAATCTTTCTTCCTTCTACTACAAATATTCTTCTGCTTCTGCTACTGGTTCTCTAACAGAACAGATTTTCCATGCCTTTTTTGATTACTTTACTACTTCTCACGAGACTGTTATATCTTTCTCATCCAAATACTGAGGTCCTCCTATATAGGGGAATTTCCAATGTTACACAAAATGAATTGTTGATTTCTCTCGTAACTGATTTAGCTTGGGAGGAAGTCCGCAATCATATTCTCAACATCTGGAGAACTGACTGCTTGACTCCTTCAGACGCTTCAGATATCTGCCCGATAAAGTGGGAACCTGTAATTGTTAATGGGATGAGCAGGTTCATTCCTTCTTGACTAAATCTTTTTCTCCTCAAAATCCATGGTTCGATCGTGCTTGTTCCCTGGCCATTCAGGCTAGAGACAGTGCCTATCGAGTGTGGAAAAATTCTCGTTCTCCTATCACTCTCGCCATTTTCATTCAGCTAGAAATCGTTGCAGGGATACTCTTCGACGAAGGCAAAGCGGACCTTTCATTAAACGAAAAAGCGCTGACCTCCTTGGTTCTCCTACTGACCTAAATCTCGATCCAGGCCCGAGCCTCAAGAACAAAACAGACACTTCCTGTAAACCATCCCCTTCTCCTCTTATTCGCTGCTGATGGAATTCTGTTGTTTATACCTCCAACTGAAAGCCAACATGCTCTTTGCCTCTCTATTTTCCTCTATTCAACCCTGGACGATTCTGGTATTCCTCTTCCTCCTCCTTCTCCTCTCGGGTGTCTATGCCTTACCTGTCATTTCATTTGATCGGGTGCATGAGCTTCCTGAAATCTATGAACGTTTAGGAAGGCGGGTGGCCCCCGGATGGCATTCTTCCGAGTTTTGAGGAAGTGTCCTTCCGTGCTGACCCCACCCCTCGTTCAACTATATTCCTCTATGCCTCAATACTAGCACTTTCCCTCAGTGTTTGGAAGCGCGCATATGTCCAACCTATTTCCGAAAAATGATGCTGCTCTGATCCTTCTAACTATCGCCCTATAGCTCTCACTTGTATTCTTTTTAAGATCTTTGAAAACCCCTACTCAACTTCTCACTTCTTAGATCATCTGGAATCTCTTTTCCTTCTTTCTATTACCAGTACGGCTTTCGGTGCACGAGATCTACTGGCGATATACTTTCCCTATTTACAGATTTATGGTTTTCCGCCCTTAGGAACTACGGGAAGGCTTGTGTGGTGGGGGCTTGACATATCCAAAGCATTTGAGCCGGGTATGGCACGCGTCACTGCTCTCCAAGCTCCCTCCTTTGGGTTTCCTTCTTCTTCATTTGACTTACTTAATGGTCTAGCTTTCTTTCAAAGCGCTCAATGTTGGCTGTTGTTGATGGGGCGAACTTCTTCTTTTCTGTCAATAGTGGGGCTCCTCAGGGTTCTGTTTTTATCTCCTATTTTATTCCTGCTTTTTCATGCAATGATCTTCCACCATGCACATCTAACTCTCATTCCACTCATATGTTCGACGACTTGACGCCTTCAATTTCTTTCCAACCATATCAATTCTGCTCCCTCTTTTACTTCTAGAGAATTGCCTCTCGTCTTAATCTTCCGATTCTATTCTAGCTAATTTCTGGATAGAATTTCAGGGTTGGGGTCGTCTCAAGCTTGTGAAATTTTATTCTTAAAAACCCAACTTCTACAAATCTCTCTCGTCTCTCCCTGTTGCAATATAAACATCCTTGGCCTTACATAAACAAAACAATGTTTTGAAACCTCAAATCACAGTGGTTGCTAGGCGGCCTCAAAGAAACTGGGAGTTCTGTTTAGAGTGCGAGCCTTTTTTTTCTCTTTTCTCAGTTACTCCACTATACAAGGGTCTCATCCGCCTGTATGGAGTACTGCTCTCAATTTCTGTGGGGGCGGGGGCTCTGGTTTAATCCGGCTTTTGGAGGGTCGAGTCAAAGGCCAAAGACTTATAAACTGTCCTGTACTTTCCTTTGTTCACTTGACCCTTTATATTTGCGGCGCGATGTTGGTGCTTTTCGCCTTTTCTATAGGTACTGTGAGGCAACTATCCACTCGCAGTACCACCACCTTTACGAAGCTCGTAGCACAAGGGGTGCTCTGTCGGCACATGAGTTTTTGTGTTGATGTTAGTAACTCCAGACTGTTTCGCTGTAGTGCTTCTCATCCTTCCAGCATATCTGTTATGTGGAATTTTCTTTAATTTTCACTTTTTCCTGCAGAATTTGATTTTTCTCACTTTAAAGCTTGCGTCTGTGTTCATTGCGTAATTTGCGTTAGATTGGATTTTTGAGGCGTTCAACACCCACTCCTTGAATAAGGGTTCTGCCCGTGAGCGGCGGTGGCACAAATTGTAAAATTGAGAAATAAATACAAGGCTGTAAGTACGAATTCCTTAACCCAAGCTGAAACCCCACAAAAATGGCACCTCCGACGGTGACCACTTCTGAATGCATTTAAAAATAGCATAACCGAGGAGCTTTGCTCGCTTGCAAAAAAAAAAAAAAAGAATTCAGAGAAGTGGAAGCCGCCTTAACAGCAACCCCTGGCAACAGCACTGAAAGTGACGATGGTGGCTTTTCAGCAATAAACCCTACAGAAGATGAGGATTTGGATATGTTAGACTTGATAGTTCATGCCGAAATTGCATTGACATCTCCTTCACCTTCAAAGGAATCAACCACCAGAGGAACCTCATCGTAAAAATGACAGGACAGTCATCAAAGGAGCAAAGATAAAAATTGCAGTCTGTGAAAGAGGAGATGAGGCCTCTACGAAAACATGGACATGCCTGGCCTACAGAAGAGAATCCTTTCCATGCGGTGGCATGAAAATGGGCCAAGGTTTCATTATTATCAGTGCTTGAAGGCAAATAGTCCTGACCACGTGGTTCAAAATCGAGAGCGAGAGTATTAATAGTGTAGGTAGGAATGTAAACACCGCAAAAAGGAACAGTCTCTCGCCAGATAATAATGAATAAGCCTTAAGTTTTTTTGCATCACAATTTGTGAATTTTTTGAATTTGAGTATTGAATGGATATCTATCTAAAGGAGTTTTTTATTATGTCATGTTTGAGTAATAGCGTTTTTTTTTATTTTAACTTTTCGGCTGTTTAATTGTCTCTTCTTTCAATTATTTTTATTCTTTTATATTGTGCTAGTTAAAAGAATCTTCTTGTAAATTGTAAAAATGTTAAAACATAAAAGCTAGTAGCTAACCTTTGGTTAATACTTTACTTGAAATGGAATGGAATATTTTTTAAATAAACACAAACAAAAAAAAGTTATTAATATTATATTTGCATTATTATTCCTTAAAGAGATACTATTTTAATTTTATAAAAATAAATATACTTGGGCACAACCAAATATGAATTAAATGACTAAGTATTTTTTGTACAAGGAATGCAATCTTGAGTGCTAGCATGCACAAATGTTCTAATCTTATTAACTGTGTATTTATTAATTTATTTAAAGTATGCGGTACTCGGTATCGGCACCTAAATAAAATAGAGTATCGGTTGGTATCGGGCTCTTTTCTGGTATCGGTAATCCCCTATATTTATATATATATATATATAAGTATATATATTATATAATAATACATATATATATATATATATATTATATATATATATTATATATATATTTATATATATTATATATAATATATATATATATATTTAAGCCCGGTATTATTATATATATATATATAATATATATTATTTATATAATATATATATATATATATCATATATAGTATATATTATATATATATATACGGTATATATATATATATAATATATTATATATATATATATAATATATATATATATATATATATATATATATATATATATATATATATATATGATATATATATAATATATATATATATATATCTTAACAAAGTAGTAAAATCAATTTTTTTCATTTATGTGTAAATGTGTGCTTAAATTAGAACATTTGACTTTCTTTTATTTTTAATATCGATTGCATGCAATCGAACACATTCTGTAATTAAAAGACCATGGCAATGCTGTAGGATGGAAATATTATAAAATCGATTATCTTTTCTAAAATATTGATATCTGATATGATTGCCCTATCTATTACCTGAATATTACTGTCATTTGTAATTGCAAACAGTAAGAAATAGCTACTTACACAGTTTTAGTATAAATTTCGTGTAAAATGAAACATCTGCTTGTGCAGCTTACTTTTATTTACAATATTTAGAATCAGCTGTTTATAATAATAATAATAAATATATAATAATATATATAATAATAATAATAAAATATAATAATAATCATAATACAATAATAATAATACTTAATAATAATATAATAATATAATAATAATAATAATAATATAATATAATAATAAGCAATGAAGCAATAAAGTATATGTTTTTAAATAATTGATCAACTATTGTGATAGAGTTCAATGATTTGCAAGAAATTAGGGTACTGTAATTGTGTAGTGTAAGGCCCTCTAAACAGATTTTTATAAAAATCACAATATACTCTAAAAAAAAATATATGGATCAGTCTCTTTAGAAAAAAGTTACAGCCTCTCAAAGATTTGAATTTTCCTGTACACTTTTCTCATAAATTTCTTTTTATCGTAATTTACAAAATAGGTGCAAAGGAAGATTGTAAAACAAATAGTAGCATAGCGATGGTTGCCAGATCATCTAGGTTTACAGCAATGTAAATGTAAATCCATCTAGGTTTACAGCATCATTAATTCATCCAATTTAGGTCACAGTTTAGGACTCTACTAGTTCAGGTTATGATGTTTTGTTAAGTATTCTGTGTATACTTAACAAATTTTATTGTAACCTGAACTAAGACTAACTTTTTTTTTTCTTCCTAAAGAGACATCTATAATTGTTTTTTTTTTACTCTTCATTACTATTTTTTAGGGTCTATGCTGTGATTTTTATAAAAATCTGTTTAAAGGACCTTACTCTACATAATTACCGAAATTAGATTTAAAGCTGATTTTATTGAATGAAATATCATCAATTAAAATGGGTTTACCTTAAACAATGTTGTGAAAACATTATTATTTGATTTCTATATGAATATATCAAACATATAGCCTATATTAAACAGGGGAAAAAATATGAATACCACACAAATATTTGGCACAATCTTATTATTTTCAAAGTCATTACTCACAAACTTTCCTTATCTGTTAAAAAAATAAATAAATAAAATAATTTCCTGTCGCCTTTGTTTTGTTTTCATTTTTTCATAAAAGCACAAATGACAAAAACGGAAACGGTCTAAGGCAATTTTGAGTATTATCACAACAAAGGAAGAATATAGTCTTGAGAAGTATCCTCTAGATTCTAGGGCAGGGGTGGCCAACCTTTTGCATACCATGCGCCAATTTTTTTCAAAGAAGAGTTCAGATGCGCCAAATATATATTAGTGATGGGACGATTGTGAAATTTTTGCCGATGACGATGACGATTAGAGCAAATTTTACCGATGATGATGACGATTAATTGAAAAAAAAAAACTATTTTAAAAATTTCTCTCTCTCTCTCTCTCTCTCTATATATATATATATATATATATATTATATATATATATATATATATATATAATATATATATATAATATATATATATTATATATATAAAACTGTAGACAGGAGGGTCGTGGGTTCAACCTCCCGAAATTATTTGAGCGATCGCAAAATTTTTGATTCCTTAAGTCTCAATAAAATAATAATAATATAAAAAATATAATAATAATAATATAATAATAATAATAATAATAATAATAATAATAATAATAATAATATAATAATAATTTAATAATATAATAATAATAATAATAATAATAATAATAATATAATAACAATAATTAACAATAATAACAACAATAATAATAATAATATAATAATAATAATATATAATAATAATAAATAATATAATATAATATAATATAATAATATAATATAATAATCATAATATATAATCTAATAATAAAATCCCATATAATAATATATAATCGTTAATCAATGAACATGAAAAGTATTTATTAATGGAAATAAGGAGACATGTTTGTGGGTCCGTAACGATTTCTTAGGTCCAGTGGCTGTTCCTCATACATGTATGAAATATTTAGACCCCGGGACTTAAATGTAAGGTTTCCAAGTTTGCAAGATATAGCAATTTGGCTACCTCAATAAGGAATAATGATGGATGTATAAAGCTTTAAAAGATAGGGGGAGTTGTATCGTTGGATGGGATGAGCGCAGGTTCATTCCCTTCTTCAGCTTTAATTTTTCTTCCTCATTCATTCCTTCTAAAACTATCTTTCTTTCCTAATAATCCATGGTTCGATCGTGCTTTTCTCTGGGCCCATTCAGGCTAGAAGGACAGTGCCTATCGGGTGGTGGAAAAATTCCTTGTTCTCCTTATCACTCTCTGCTAATTTTCCATTCAGCTAGAAATCTTGGCAGGGATACTCTTCGACAAGCAAAGCTGGCTTTCATCAAAGGAAGTGGGCTAACCTCCTTGGTTCCCTACTGACAATCTTTCATCTCTTTCAAAACTTCTGTAAATCTGCCTTTCCCTCCTCTATTCGATCTGGATTCAATTGTGTTGCTAATTGCTCGCACTGAAACAGGCTAATCTTTTCGCTCTCGCTCAACTATATTCTCTATGTCTCAATACTAGCACTTTTCCTCAGTATTGGAAGCTCGTCACATGTCCCAACCTAATTCCGAAAAAAGGAAGCCGCTTTCTGATCCTTCTAATATCGCCCTATAGCTCCTCTCAGTTGTATTCTATCTAAGATCTTTTGCAAACTTTTCTTCAACTCCACTTCTTAGTCATCCTTGGAAACTCACTTCCGATTCGCAATGTACGGCTTCGTTGCACGGTCTACTGCGAATACATTCCTATCTAACCGATTTATGGTTTTTTTCGCTCTTAGGAACTAACGGTGAGAATTGGGTGGTGGCGCTTGACAATATCCAAAGCATTTGAACGAGTATGGACGCGTCACTGCTCTCCAAGCTCCCCTCTTTGGGTTTCCTCCTTCTCTTGCTTTTACTTATATCTAGCTTCTTTCACATCGCTCAATATTCGCTGTTGTTGAATGGGGCGATTCTTCTTCTTTTCTGTCAATAGTGTGTTCCTCAGGGTTCTGTCCTATCCTTCCTACTTTATCCTACTTTCATTAATGATCTTCTCAACCGCACATTAACTCTATCCACTCGTATCCCGATGACTCGACCCTTCATTCTTTAACTCATATCAATTCTACTCCCATTTTTATCTTCTGGAATTGCCTCTCGTCTAATCTTTCCGATTTTATTCTCGCTGATGGATAGAAATAAATTTGTGACATTCAATTCTTTAAAAACCCAAATTTTACAAATCATCTCCTCCAAAATACCTTTTAATTTTTCTGTCTCTTTCGACGGTTATGTTCGTCTCTTCTGTTGACAATAAAAACATCTTTGGCCCTAACATGAACAAAAAAATGTCTGGAAACCTCACATCGACAACGGTTGCTAGGGCGGCCTCAAAGAACTGGAATTTCTGTTTAGACTGTGAGACTTTCTTCCTTTTCTCAGTTGCTTCCGCTATACAAAGGTTCATCCCGCCCATCTATGGAGTAACTGCTCTCATATCTGCGGGGGGGGGGGGCTCTCTGGTTTCCCCGGCTTTTGGACATGGGTGAAGTCAAACGGAAAAAGGCTTTATAAACTGTTTTGGTACTTTTCCAGTTCACTTTGACCCTCTATCTTTGGCGAGGCGATGTTGGTGGCTTTATCTCTATCTATAGTACCTGCAGCGGCAAGTGCTCGGGGAACTTATCACTTGCGTACCACCACCAGCACCTTTACGACGCCTTCGTGGCACAAGGTGCTGAATCTGCGCACGAGTTTTGTGCTGACATTGGTAACTCCAGGCTAGTTTGCTGTGGTGTTTCCTTCTTTCCCACCACCTCTGTTTTTGTGGAATTCTCTTCCATCTTCTGTAATTCCTACTGCATTTAATCTCCTCACTTTAAAGCCTTGCGTCTGTGCTCATATGCGTAATTTGCGCAAGAAGGGTGAACTTTTGGAGTACTTATCACACCCCTCCTGAAAATAGGGCCTCTGCCGTGGATGGGGTGTTGGCAAACTGTAAAAAAAAAATCCTCGAAAATGGGAAGATATGTGGCAAATGAACTGAAACTCCTATCACTCCACCCAAAAACATCATTCAGATTTATCCCAAAATCGTACTCTTTTCAACATTACCCTCAGATGGATCATATGTCGGAACCCACAAATTTTGACCTTTTAAAACTTAAATTTAACCTTTAGACTTCTAGTACTCACACACACAAAATCTACCATGAGCTCTCTACGACAGCTCAACTCATCAGAATTGCAAACCTTTCTATCCCCCTCTCATTTCCTTTCCACAGCAACACAAACACATTTCACACCAAAACACTCACACTCATTTTCACCGTTTTCCTTTCATCTTTGTTTCAGTCACTAGCGAGCAAATCAATTTGCCCTTTCTAATCACATCCATCACCTCTCTCCTCATCTCCTCAACATTTATTCCCTGACATTTGCATATACAGATACGATTCATCCATTTTCGCCGAAGGAAAGAAGGGCGCTTTACTACGATCACGACCGCTCCTCAGAGGCATGCATTAGCATTCCGGGCAAAAGATAAGTGGTAGTAGGCAACCAACCTAACTACCCACCATCCTTAGTCGCCTCTAGACACGCAGGACATACGATGTGGGCAATTTTTTTTCCCTACACTATGGATATAAGTGATAGGGATGTCTGTAACGATGTTGTCCTAGACCGAGGGGTGGTGGATATAGTATGTGTAATGATAAATTTTGTCTGGGAGGATGACGTGTGAAATGAACGCATAACAGAAGGCGAACGCTAGGCACTGGAATGTCATACAAACCCATAAGCAAAATGGGTATATATATATATATATATATATATATATATAAATATATATATATATATATAATATATATATATTATATATATATATATATATATATATATATATATACTATATATATATATATATATATATATATAATAATATATATATATATACCTATATATATATATATATATATATATATATATATATATATATCTATATATATATATAATATATATATATATATATTATATATATATATATATATATATATATATATATCATATCTTTTTTTCCCCCCCCCCTCCCCTTTTCTTTCCTTTTTAAAAAAAAAATTACCCTTCCTAACTTTTCCTATCCCTTTTGATGGCTATAATGTCTTACCCGTAAACAACAAATAAACATTCTAGGACTAAACACATAAATAGTGAATTGTCCTGGAGACCTCACATCACATCAGGTTGCTAAAATGGCCTCAAAAAAAGCTGGGAATTCTGTTCCAGATTGCGTGAATTTTTTTTCTTCTGGCTCAGATACTCCAGTTATATAAAGGTCTTATTCGCCCCTGCATGGAATGACTGTTCCCACATTTGGGTGGATCCGGTTTTCCCCCTCCTTTTGGATAGAGTTTGAAGCTAAGGCTAAGAGGCTTATAAATGTCCCATACTCTCTGACTCCCTTGCCCTCTTTCTCTGCGTCGTGACGTAAGGGTGCCCTATCCCTTTTTCTAAATAGGTATACAACGCAGGTTTGCTGCGAAGAATTTGACCTCTTCGCATTCCTCC
>JABUQX010107492.1:5000-46337 GCA_015478945.1 Trachelipus rathkii
TTTATTATTTTTTTATTTTATCTTAAACCAGTTTGGAGCAGGAAACTTTTTTTTATAAAATTGTGCTACCGTACGAGGTAGAATAATGCCAAAGAGTGGGCTAACGCTTTCCGTAGAAAAAAATGCGTTTATATATATATATATAAATATATATATATTATATAATAGTAGTAATATATTATATTATATATATATCTATATATATAGTTTTATATATATATATATAGTATATATATATATATATATATAATATATATATTATATATATATATATAGTATATATATATATATAGTATATATTATAATATATACATATATATTATACTACTATACTATATTATATATAGATTATGGTGAAATGCGCACACCCATTCATTTCTACCACGAGTCGCCACTGATATAGTATATATCTATATATATATATATATAGTATATATATAATATATAGTATATTATAGTATATATATATATATATATATAGTGTATCTATAGTATTACGGTATAAATAGCGCTATATTATATTACGATGGTATAGTTTATATATAAACTATATATGTATAGTTATAATATGTATCCTATGAGTATACTATCTATAGCTATATAGGTAGTAATAGAATAATTATAGAGGATGACGGTGAGCTAGGGGAGGTCATGCTGTAGTAGCTCTTATGTAGCTACTAATCTATATTACTGATATATGTTACCTCCAGTAATCTGAAGGCCCGTTTCGCGCAGTACATCCCTACCTATTATTACAGATAGTCTACCCTTCAGGTTCTCTGTCACTGTGAAAGGATACGGACTGATCTAGTCCTGAGAAACATGAGGCTCAAGGCGCCGGATGTATAATTGTCGGTCTGGAGGTTTTCGCCGGGCATATGCGAGGCCGGTGCACCTCGGCATGGCGGTAGAAGACCGAAGGACATAAGCATGGGACTGTGAGTCAGGTAAGAGGAATTGCCTAAGAGGAGCGAGAATGGTGGAGGTTTGCAGTAAGGTCGAATAAGGAAAGGTGCATAATAAAAGGAGTCGAATTTTAGGGCCATGTGTTTTGCGCTGGAGGGGATATGTTGTGCTTTGGCACCAACTGTGTTGGGTACTAGGATGCAGCGCCGTAACCCATTGATATGACGGATGCAGGTAGGCCAAATAGTGAGGTCCGTTGCGGGCCTGTGAAGCTCTAGGGTGGATTTTCTGACTACGACGCACTACTCATCTAAAGGGTAAATAAACGGGGGAATAGAGGCTTGAGCGCTTTCTTTTCCGAGCTTGTGTACCATGTTCTTCTAATACTTTTCTGTTTCCTTGCAAGCTGCGCACTTACTCCCAGTCTTGGGAGAAGAAGGCAGTGCGGTGGATTGAAGGGCCGATAGTGAAGGGTGAACATATACGGGTGACGGAATCGATGCACGAGACCATAACGACACTCCGGAAGCTGCAACGCGGAGTTGCAAATGTTGCAAGGGCAACATTTTGCACATGCCGGTTTTTGCGGCCCAAGGCTTGATGCTGTCAAGGTTAGGGTTTTATAATAGGTCGGTGAGACTGATCTTAAGTCTGGAAGGTCGATTACGGAGTCTGCTTTTGAAGCCTGAACTTAAAATGGTTCAGGTGCCCCTCAAAAAAGAGGGACTTTTTGGTATCCTGTGTGATGTCGGTTTTAAATGAGTTTTGTGAAAGAATCATAGTGTATGCTGTTCTAATGGATTTATCGAATTTCTACTGGTGGTTAACCACTCCAAGAATCGTGGATGGGTGTATGGATTTAAATTCGCTTTCTACCAGTGGTTCTAGGTTGGCTTGTATTCTATGAAAAATATAAGCGACAGTGATAGGGTAGGAAATCGATATAACTAATGTATTATTATGATTTTAGTAAAATTCAAGATATGTTTATTACGCTTGTACGTCATAGGCGACGCAAAATGATCAATTTTCATCAGCCTTCTCGAATGGCGTGTATAGAATTACTAGGAAGCGGGATTAGTGGTTATGCTGTGTACCGATACTTAAAAAGTTGCCACGCGTCCCCAAGTGGTGATCGTAAACCATCGTACGTAGACGCAGAGGTAGACTGTTGGCACCCCCCGGAAGGGGGACTGCGTCTTCCCCTAATAAAATAAGCGGGAATAATAGATAGCCTTATATAAAAGTGTAGCTGAAATATCTGGTGGAGATTGCAATGGGAGAGTCAGAGCCGGAGTCGGAGAAGGAGTCTGAGTCAGAGAAGTCTGAGCTTGTTCCACCGGGCATTGATGCTGGAGCCGATGCGGTGCTGAATTAATCACATTTTCTTTAGCCCATAATTGGTGCCTTATATATGTTTATAAAGATGGTAGAACTCAAAATATGATCGTTATTTTTCAAGTTTGTCAAAAGTATGGGTGATGCTGGGTGGATTCCACGGAGGCGGTACCCCAGAAGGAGAAACCGGCAGATGGTATTTTTGCGAAGGAAAGAAGACATAGATGAAGCCGTAAAGGAGAAAAGGAGGAAGGAAGAGAAAAGGGATGAGAACGTCTCATGTGTCAGAGCAAACTGAGGCCCTTAACCTGTACGTTGCTGAGCCGATGCGTGTCCGAGTTGTAGTATAACCAATTAACGTTTAGCCCCTGATCGACTATGGTACGTTATATTTTGTACATTTTTAATGATTTTCAAAGTTTTATTATTATTTTTTATTTTTTATTTTCACATTTATTTTTAACCACAAATTATTTTGTTCATGTTTAGGACCAACTTTTTTTTATTTATTCTATTTGGGAGAGTACTATTTAAAACATCTCTGATTGGTATGTTAAGTGCTTCATGTTTCTCTCTGCATATTATATGTTCTGTTGTTATAATTTTTTTTACTTTTATTTTATATTGCTTTTTTTAAAAATTTTTTAATGATTATTTTTATGTAAACTATTTAATTTTATTAATTTTTTAAAAAATATTTTGTTTTTAAAATATTTTTGGTTTAGTTTTACTTTATTGGTTACATTTTGGTGCGTTATTTCAATCGTAGTTATTTTTCTGTACGCATTAATATTATGTTTCAATTTACATTTATACTTTGTGTTTATTTTGTTATTTTAAAATTTTACTTTTTTTTAAATTTTTATTATTTTTTTATTTATTTTTCATTTTATATATTATTTTAAAACTTTTTTTTAAATTTTAATCTTTAATTTAAAACTTAATTTTTCAAAATTTTTTACTTACTTTTAACTTTAATTTTAAAAAGGTAATATCATTAAAACACTTCTATTCTACACCAACTCTAGTATACTTTTAAATACTCTTGTGTTTTTACGTGGAAAAATATTGGTGTTAAATTGCGTGTTTCTATGATTATCGATTAGCGCGGTAGAAAACCATTTGCGTATTTTAGCACCACCCTAGAAGCAGTAAATCAGTCTGAAGTTCAAACCACGCGCCCTGCACGGGCCCATGCCCAGTCTATCCCTTGCGCTGATGCTATTGACCTATTTGCAATTGATCAGTTTAGTCATGTTGAAGTCTAATTGATTCAAGTCATATTTTGTATAACATAACATAAACTTTTATTTGTCTACCAGAAAAATACACTATTTTACTAAAATTGTTTATTCTTTATTTTATGTTTTAAAAACGTAAAATAATTTTCATTTACACACCCTAATAGCAGTAAAATCAGTAAATCAGTAAATCAAGCCTACCAACCCCTGCCGCATCCAACCCTTCCGTGATCTATTGATCTAATTGATCTATTTGATTCAAGTCATATTTCGGGTATCTATTTTGTTTAAACATAACACAAAAATAAAAGTTTTTGAAAAAATTTCATAAGTAAAATTGTTTAACATAACCTATCAAAACCTATCATAACCTATACCATCCACACACACACATACAACACACACACACACACACACACACACAACACACCACACACACACACACACACACACACATACACACAAGAAACGTAACAACGAATAAACTGATGACAACCATCAAAGTTCGCAAACTTTAGCAAACAGTAAGTAATAACATTTACATCAACGTATCCCATAATTCACACTTTTTTCAAAGCATTAATCTCTAACATATCAATGTTAATTTTGCGTTAACATAGTAATATTTAACAAAGATTTATCGTATCCTAGAATAACTATTGTACTGAACTAAAAATAAATGCTACACACACACACACATCCCACACATCCCACCCATCCATGATCTATTGATCTATTGATCTATTAATCTATTGATCTATTGATTCAAGTCATATTTTGTATAACATAACACAAAACATTTATTTATTTTTATTTTATTTTGTTTACAACAATATATTTTGAATAATTCTAATACCTCAGTATTATAGACTTAAAAAAATGCATTTTTACACACTCTAAAGCAGTATATCAGTAAATCAAACCATCCACCCCACCCTCCCTACCCCACCCATGATCTATTGATCTATTGCTCTATTGATTCACGTCATATTTTGTATAACTAACACTAAAGCTTTTATTTATTTTTATTTTATTTGTTTAAAAAGTTATATCTTAACTTAAATGTTTTATGCTTATCAGTGTTTTAGGGTAACGTAATAGTTTGCGCTTTTTACACACCCTATAGACAGGTCAGTAAGATCGAGTAAATCAGTAAATCAGTAAATCAGTAAAATCAGTGGTAAACGTCAAACCACTGAACCCCTACCCGGATCTCCTCTCTCACCTTCCGCATTGATGCTGATGTTGATTCGGTATTGATCTATTTCTATTGTTTCAAGTCTACCTTCGACGGTATCATTTTTGGATAAGCCCATAAACTAAAGATAAGTTTTCGGTTTTATACCAAACACTGTATCAACGAATTATATAGCTAGACGGAATCCAATAGTTTTCAACAATTAACAAAAGAGGCTAACAGTACGTATCACTCGACTACATAAATTAGATGTAAGGCATGATACAACACAACTAGGGACCATACCTGTAAAAGCAACGAATAAGCTAGTTAACCATTAATACAAAGTTCCAGTACTTAGCAACAGTAAGGTAACTAATCATAGCAATATCAGACTGGATACTAAGAATATAAATGTACAACAACAGACCTACATACCATTAACGCACGATAAACTGCTGAAACATAACAAAATCTCCATTACTTAACAACAGTAAAGTAACTAATAGCATACAAAAAACGTAGCCTATTCACCTTTATCAAGCATATCTCTAAAATAATAATGTTAATTTTTACATTAACATGGTAATTTTAACAAAAATTTATAATAACCTTGTCTAATTATCATACTGAACCAAACGAATATATGCCTAAACGCGTAACAAAAGTTTTTAATTAACCATCGTAATATTAACAAAATTTATCATAACTACCCAAAACTAACTATCATAATCCCGCAAAGAATAATTGCAAACTAACTAAAGTTTATCCAAACATAACTAAAAATAACATTTCTTTGAAATAAAATATCATAGTAAGTGTAATAGTTTACTTGTTCCTAAATCAGTAAATCAGTAAAGATCAAACCACCAAGCCACCCTCCCCTCCCCTCCCACCCATCCATGGTCTATTGATCATTACAATCTATCTATTGATTAAGGTCATATTTCGAGTATCAATTTGGATAAACAAATATAAAAATAAGTTCTTTAAATACTGACCAAACGAATATATGCTACGAGTAAAAGTTTTCCCATATCACATAAAGCTAACATATCAATAACCTGAACTAAGAATATAATGCACACGACAAACCTAACATAACTTACACACGAATAAACAGCGAACATTAACAAAGTTTCCAAACTTAACAATAGTAAAGTACTAACATAGCATACAAAATGTAACCTATTCACACTTTCTCAATCATATTTTTTCAAACATATCAAAGTTAATTTTACATTAACATTGTAAACTAATTTAACAGAAATTTATCATAACCTCTCTAATTATCATACAGAACCAACGATATATGCTAACGTATATAAATTTTTTTTTTAACATTAAAAATAGCAATATTTAACAACAATTTATCATAATCCTTATTCGATAATCATAATTCTCCAACGAAAAGGCATGTCTCAACTCAAGTTTTGAAAAATAAACGATATAAAAATAAGTTCTTTGAATAAAATATCAAGTAAAGTGTAAATAGTTTAACTGACCCTAAAGCAGTAAATAGGTAAATCAGTAAATCAACCCACCCATCCATGCAGTCCCCCTCTGTCCCATCATGATCCATGGATCTATTGATCTATTGATTCTCGTCATATTTCGAGTATCATTTTGGTAAACATAACATAAAAATAAGTCTTTATATAATCTGACCGAACCCAGTAAATATGCCCGCACAGTAACAAAGTATTTACAACGTCAATAAAGCAACATATATAACCTGACTAGATATAATGTACAACGACAAATCTAACTATCCTCACGTATGACACATAACTACTAACATCACAAAGTTGCCCTACTTATCAATAGGTAAAGTAGCTAACAGTCATACAATACTCGATATATGCTCGCCTTTTCCCCACTATATCATCAGCAGCTAAAGCGGTATTATCGGATCCTCCCCTTAACAAAGTGTCCAATCTATCAAGATACAGCATCTTGAACTATGAATTGATACTACCTTGCAATGCAAGTATCATCGATATCAAATTCAACATCATTTTCTTGAACTATGATAAACGTAACTTAATTAGCAAAATTTCTCGATCCAAACCTAACATTACCCAGCAAAGACTGACTCATAAGGCCACGTTTCTAATAAAGTTACATAACCATGTCAAAGTAGTACATGACTCTAATCATTTCCTTCAAAGATGTCTCTTACACCCTAACAAACTACCCTACTGGCAATAATAGGGTTAGATCGAACTTAGTAACAACTACTGTGTTACTTAAACCTATCATTGTTGTGCATACAGATCCTTCTAGAACGTGCTTCACTCATGCAATATATACAATCTCAATATTTACTATACATTACCGGACAAAATATTATTTTATCACACACGAACATTATTATTATTATTATTATTATCTCATGAAGTCATAATTTCACTCGTCAACCCACACATAGAGGCACATAGCAAACTTGCATTAAATGAAATCGAATCAACTAATTGTAATGGGGGTCTATCGACCCCCAAATCATCTAAACACAGAGTTTCAATAAATGCTCTTCAAAGAAATTATCAAAACACACTTTCTTAACTCAAAAGTAATAATTGCGGGTGATATTTCAACATTGATATCTAGTCAAACGAGAACATTGCGAAATCTGGGACTAACGCTCTCTCTCAAACTTGTAATGTTATCAAATGGTTTGCCGGTCAATTAGGGATATACACTACCTGTAGCAGCGTCCAAACAGAAATGTCGAAATGTATGTCCGCCTGTAATAGATCATATCTGGGGGAAACCTAAACTGGGAAGCGTTAAACCTTACGTAATAAAAAAGTGATATTTTCCGATCATTTTCGCATGTCTGCAAAAAATTGCTATTATATAAAACTCAAAATTTTCACCACATAAAATACAGACTAGATGGTGAACATCAAAGGCGGAAATACATAAACCAAATGAATGAAATTGACTTTCATTCACATACAGTGAGACCATAGGCATCGAAGAAAAATTCAACTCGTTTCGTAAATATAATAAATTAAATGCTACGTACGAAATCATTCCCTATTAAAACGAAAAACTTGGTGCTAAAAGAATTCAAACCCATTGGCTAACACCAGCTTTGCTAAACTCATATCAACCAAAAACATAAACTCTACCGAAAAACTTTAAAACAAAATTATACCATTCCAAGTATATAAGGCATATGATAAACAATTAAAAGCAGTTCTTAAGAAAGCAAGAGAAAATACTATTCTAACAAATTCCAGGATTGCAACAAAGACTCGAAGGCCATTTGGGGTTTAATCAATAAATTAATCAACAATAACAAAAAAAAACTCTCAATGTATAAAAGAACTGAATTTAAACAATCAGTTAACAACCAACCAAAATAAGATCGCAGACGGACTAAACGAATTCTAAACGTCGGTAAGCAAATCTTGAGAGACAAACCCCCTTGTCAAACATCATATAAAACTTTTCTCCCAGACTACGAGTCTCAGTTTTCCTTTATTCCCATCACCGTTCCGGAGGTAAAAAAGGTAATCGCCGGATTAAAAAAAAAAAATGTGACTGTCTTATTCTATCCCCCCAATCACATCCTCAAACCTCTCAGCTGACATAATAGCCACCCTTTAAAAAAACACTTGTTCAAGTGAATCATTTTTGACGAGAGAGGGTTACGCAAATATTATTCAAGACGGCAAAAGTGGATCCCTATACCCAAAAAAAGGAGAACTTGCCTAGCAAAACATTATAGACAAATAGCTATCACAAACACGATTTTAGTAAAATATTTTGAGAAATTTAGTTTTCAATCAGTTAACAGAATATTTTATAACTCAAACAATAGTTCTTAAATGATTTCACAATGTGATTTAGAACAAAGGACGTTCCAACTGCTGATGCCCTCATTTGCCTAACGGAAAACTGTACAGAAATATAGAAAATAAGACCTCCTCCTGCTAATATATAATTAGAATTTCACTAAAACTTCTATATTATCAAGAACAAAAATACCAGAAAAATGAAAAAATGGGCTTTTGAAGGGACAACTATACAATGGTTTAAATAGCTACTTAAGAAAGAGATCGTCAATACGTAAACTAAAGTGAAATCTAATTCAACCCACACTTCAAACATCATCGGCGTACGCGCAGGGCTCAATTCTTGGACCGTTTTATTTACTCTTACTTTATATACAAATGATCTGATTAAGTCTCATGACGCTTTTTCAGATTCTCTTTTGCTGACGATACCCCCATTTTAATAAATGACAAAGATGCCGAGTCTCTATCCTGTAAAGCAACAGACACATTAACAAATAATGAAATGGATCGATTGCTTATAAGGCTATCTTTAATTTAAATAAAAACATCTTACATAATTTTAAGCAACAAACCAATTAACGATTTAAAAATTAAAATTAATAATATAGAACTGAATAGGGCTGCAAATGCTAAAATACTTGGGTTAACAATCGATGATAAACTGACATTTAAAGAACATATTAACAACCTAGTTAGCAGATTGTCGAGATACATGTATATGTAAATAAAATTAAGAGAATTTTGTACCTCTTTACATTCTTAGGAATTTATACTTTTCACTAATACACCCTCACTTATTTTACTGTCTTCCTATCTACGGTATCACAAGTAACTCAGTAATCCGCCCTGTTATTGTAACGCCAAAAGCGATTTGATTCGCCTCAATTAGCCAATACAGAGACTTTTAACAGCCAATACACAAACGCATATATTCAAACCTCACATAAGATATTGCAGTTTAAAGACCTTCTTAATATATCACCCCTGAAAGAGATACATAAAATTATCCATACAATGCCTGTGAACTTCTTGTAGCAATTTCATTCAAACCAAGCCAAGGCGCCAGTAGCAAATCAAATCTACCTAAGAATAATACTTACATAAACCGCTCCCTTCTGTAGACTTACACAAGGCCACTCAAAAGCGTCAGCTATAAAGCAGCAAAACTTTTCAACTCAATACCACAAGATATCAAACCGAAACTCTATCAGATCTTTACCTAAAAAATTAAAAACATATTATCTAAATAAATCCTAATAAATAACCTCCACCCCAGGGATTGAACCTACGTAAAACCTAGCTACTACCATTACCATTATTTGGTTATTATTATTAATTATTTTTTAAATATTATTATTATTTATTATATATTTTTGTTATTATATTATTATTATTATTATTATTATAATTATTAATTATTATTATTATTATTATTATTATTATTATTATTTTATTATTATTACATTATTATTATTATTATTATTATTATTATTATTAAACTGCTTTACATCATATATTTATTAACGGTCTTAATAATATTATAGAATTTTATTATTATTATTATTATTATTATTATTATTATTATTATTATTATTATTATTATTATTATTATTATTATATTATTATTATTATTATCTATTTTTATTGATAATTTATTATACTATTATTATTATTATTATTAATTTATTATTATTAATTATTATTATTATTATTATTATTAATATTAATTATTATTATTATATTATTCATTATTATGATTAATTATTATTCGATATCTATCACTATTATTATACTTATTATTAATTATTATTATTACTATTATTACTTATTTCTATTAGTTGTAAACATGATTGTAGCTAAATATAATTATATGAAATTATTGTAATTTTTAGATGTAATTATGATTGTAATTGTGATTGTGATTAATTTTGTTGTATTTGTCGTAGTTGCTTTTATTATAATAATAATTATGATTATAATTATCATTACTATTATTATTATTATTGTTATTAATTATTAATTATTATTATTATTTTTGATATAGTTCTTTGTTACTATTTTTATTTATTATTATTATTATTTTATTATTATTATTATTATTATTATTATTATTATTATCATTATTCTTATTATTATTATTATTATTATTATTATTATTATTATTATTATTATTATTATTATTATTATTATTATTATTATTATTATTATTATTATTATTATTATTATTATTATTTATTAATTATTATTATTATATTATTATTATTATTATTATTATTATTATTATTAATTATTATTATTATTATTTATTATTATTTATTATTATTTATTATTTATTATTTATTATTTATTATTATTTATTATTAGCCATCGGCTAGTATTGATCTGTCTGTATTTTTTTTTGTTACTATTATTATTATTATTTATTATTATTATTATTTAATTATTATTATTATTATTATTATTATTGTTTATTATTATTTTTATTAATAATATTATTATCATTATTATTATTATTTAATATTCTTATGATAATTATAAGGATTAAGTTATTGTTTTATTATTATTATTATTAATATTATTATTATTAAATTTTTATTAATTAATTATTATTATTATTATTATTATTCATTTTATTATTATTATTATTATTATTATTATTATATATTATTATTATTATTATTTGACTGGTTAATTATTTTATTATTATTATTATATTAATTATTATATTCATTATTATTATTATTATTATTATTATTGATTATTATTATTATTATTATTTTATATTATTATTATTGATTATTATTATTATTATTACTTTACTAGGTACTATTTAACTGTAGATATTATTTTCATCATTGTATAAACTTGTCCCTATTATAATATATAAATATTATTATTAATTGATAGTCAAGTGTTTGTACCAAAGTAGGATAATTATTTTGCAATTTTATGTATTTCCTCATTTGTCTTAATATTCGTTTTGGGATTGCATTAAGCTCAATCCTTAAACCAATTGGCTTATAAATTTAATCAGATTTATATTATTTTGGGGGCTCAAAGGACACATCATGCGTGTTGCAATGTAGTAGCCCCTTTCAGAATTTGTTATACTCCATTCAAATGTTTTTGTATTTACGTACACCCACTAGAATATTGTTAACTATGTTTTTAAACCTTAATGGAGGATCGTGTTACTTTGGTAATCCTGCTCTGAGGGATACAAGATTTCCGAATTCCAATCCAAATGTTATTATTATTCCTTATTATTATTATATTTTTAATATTGATTATTATATATTATTATTCATCTACATATTAGATTATTGGGATTATTTAATGTAATTAATTTCTATCTATCTATTATTATGTCATTTATATATATTAATTACACATTTAATAGGCCATAACAAGAAATGTTTGAACGACCGAAGACTAACAGAATATCAACGCTACACCTAAAGAGACTAACAAACTCCCGAGTGTCGCGTACGAATACAGTGGCTATTACATTGAGATTACACTGATTAAATATCAGTAAAGTTATCCGCCAAAAAAGCGTAACCTAAGCTGCCCCTTTACACATTCCGACAAAGAGCCTAACTAATCAAACTTACCCAAGTTTGGTTTGCTGATAAATTGGGAGACACAGATGTGTCAGAATTAAGGCTTAACACGTGTAATGACTTATCATTAGAGTTACTTTCATGTTTATACAAAAGCTTTCACGAAGGCGCTCGATCATCAACATAATCTCAATCTTTACTATGCATAGAGACCCATCTCGGCGTACCCCGAAGAGGGGTGTGAGTGGTTACATAAGGTCACAGCCCTTTGGGCTGGGCCCTTACCGTATATATATTTTTTAAACAAACTAAAATTAAAATAAATAAAAGTTTTGCGTTATGTTATACAAAATATGACTTGAATCAATAGATCAATAGATCATGGGTGGGGTGGGGAGAGTGGGGACGGTGGTTTGATTTACTGATTTACTGATTTACTGCTTTAGGGTGTGTAAAAATGCAATTTTTTTGTTATAAACATAAAAAGAATAAAAATTTTAGTCAAAAATTATTTTTTAAACAAAATAAAATAAAAATAAATAAAGGTTTTGTGTTATATTATACAAAATATGACTTGAATCAAAAGATCAATAGATTAATAGATCAATAGATCAATAGATCAATAGATCAATATATCAATAGATCATGGATGGGTAGGAGGGATGAGATGGGTGTGTGTGTTTGTAGCATTTATTCTTAGTTCAGTACAATAGTTAGGTTAGGATACGATAAATCTTTGTTAAATATTACTATGTTAATGTAAAATTAACATTGATATGTTAGAGATATGCTTGAAAAAGTGTGAATAGGCTACGTTTTGTATGCAATGTTAGTTACTTACTGTTGCTAAATTTGGAAGTTTGCTGGTGTTAGCAGTTTATTCGTGTGTGTGTGTGTGTGTGTGTGTGTGTGTGTGTGTGGTGTGTGTGTGTGTGTGTGTGGTTGTGTGTGTGTGTGTGTGTGGTGTGTAGTTGGTGTGTGTGTGTGTGCGTGTGCGTGTGTGTGTGTTTGCGTGTGTGTGTGTGTCTGGATGATATAGGTTATGATAGGTCTTGATAGGTTATGTTAAACAATTTTACTATGAAATTTTTTCAAAGAACTTATTTTTGTTATGTTTATACAAAATGATACCTCGAATATGACGTGAATCAATAGATCAATAGATCACTGAAGGGTGGGAGGTGTGGTGGGTGGTTTGATTTACTGATTTACTGATTTACTGCTTTAGGGTGTGTAAAATCCAAATTTTTTTACGTTATAAACATCAAAAGAATAAAAATTTTAGCAAAAAATATATATTTTTTAAACATATAAAAGTTTTATGTTATGTTATACAAAATATGACTCAATCAATAGATCAATAGATCATTAGATCACGGAAGAGTGGGAGGGGAGGGGTGGGTGGTTCGATTTACTGATTTACTGATTTACTGCTTTAGGGTGTGTAAAACGCAAATTTTTTACGTTATAAACATAAAAAGAATAAAATTTTTAGTAAAAACAAAAAGTTTTAAAGAGATAAAATTAAAAATAAGTAAAAGTTTTTTAAAAATTATATTTTTTAAATAAATAAACTTAAAAAATAAATAAAATTTTGAAAAATAAATTTAAATAAATAAAATTAAAAAAAAAAGTTTTAAAACAAAATAAAATGAAAAATAAATAAAAAAAATGATAAAAATTTAAAAAAAAAAAAATTAAAATTAAAAATTAAAAACAAAGTATAAATGTAAATTGAAACTTATAAAAAAAAAAGTTTGAAAAATAAATTTAAATAAGTAAAATTAAAATAAATAAATAAAAAGTTTTAAAACAAAATAATTTTTAAAAAATAAATAAAATTAAAAATAAATGTTAAAAATAATAAAAATTTGAAAATAACTAAAAATGAAAATAAAAAAAATTAAACACAAAGTATAAATGTAAAATGAAACTTAATAAAAAATAAAATTAGAAAAAAATTTAAATAAGTAAAATTAAACTAAATAAAAATTTTTTTAAAACAAAATCATTTTTGAAAATAAATATAATTAAAAATAAATAAATAATAATAAAACTTTGAAAATAAATTAAAAATTAAATAATATACCATTATGGGGCTAAACGAATGTTTACTAACTCGGCACCGCATCGGCTCAGGCACCGGTACAGGCTAGGGCTCATTTGCTCTGACACATGAGACTTTCCTCATCCCTTCTTCTTCCTTCCTCCTTTTTACATTCTTCTTCCTTCTTCCTTTTCTCATTCTTCTTCCTCTTTCTTCTTCTGCACTCCATGCGTTTCTTCTGGGGACCCCTCCCGGGAGTCCCCAGACACTCTTCGTAGACGAGGTTACGTCACCACTTGACGCGCGGACAAATTATATTACGGTACGATAACCCTAACCCACGTAGAATATATATGCAGAGAAGGTGACGACGAAGTCGGTCTATTACTACAACGATATATCAACCGAATTTTAAATAATTGTAATGATTTTCTTTTGATTATATTTTTCAATGTAAAAAGTCAACCAGAACACGTGGAAAGACGATTTAAACATCGATTTGGGGTAAAAAAAAAAAACATCGATAAATCCATTAGAACCATCAAAAATGATCTACCGATCATTTACAACTTTCTAGGAACCAAAAAGCCCCCTTTTGGGGGCTAAACCCTTGAGATCAGGTTCAAAACCTCCGAAATCGGCCTTCCAGACCTTAAATTCGGTCTCACCGACCTTAAAAACTCTAGTCTTAACACGTCAAACTTGAAAAACCGGTTGTTGGCAAAATGTTTGCTTTTGCAACATTTGCAACTTCCGGTTGCAACTTCCGGATGTCGTTTTGGCTGTCGATCATCAACCCTATACTACTGACGATGAATATATATATATATATATATTATATATATATTATATATATATATATATATATAATAATATTATATTATATATATTATTATATATATATATAATATATATATATATATATATAATACTATATATATACATATATACTATATATATATATATTATATAGTATTATATATATATATAGGCAGCCCTCTAGAAAGAGCCCACCAATTCCATACTTAAAGAAACACACAACACGGCTACCGGGAAAAAGGAACATTGCTGGAATGCTCGGTAACATTTTAGGAGCCGGGAAACATGTAAAAAAAAAAAAAATAAAAAAAACAAAAAAAAAAAAAAATCAATCTCAAAACAACTACAATAGGCTACAGCGAAAAGAGAATACATTTTTGGGAATCCTGGTTAAAATTTTTTAGTTAGGAAAATGAAATAGATAAATTAAATAAAAATAAAAATTATTGTTAATAATTATATAGTAATACGAGGAGAAAGCCTATTAAGACCTTTTATACGTTACTCGTTTAAATAAATAGACTTTTAGTATAGTTTAAAGTTTGATTTTTTTTTTAACTAAAGAAATACCCCCAAGGGTATACCGCACCAGTGGCAGGAGTCGGGGTCTCTCGGCCTTTCCGGGGAAAGCTACGGCCCGGTTCAGGACTATTTCCCCCTCGGGGGGCATTTGGGTGTCGCGGGGCGAGTCTCGCCCCTCCCCTTAACGGGGTATGGAAAACGTCCCCCCTGTGTTCCCCGTCGGCTCGAGCCCCCTTACATTGGCGGTGTAATACCTTTACAAATAACTAGTATATATAATTTCGGCCACGCTAAATAGCCAATTTTTATTTCTACTATATATTATATTATTATATATATATATATATATATATATATATATATCATAATAACTGATATATATATATATTATATATATAATATATAATATATATATATAGTATATATTATATATATATATATATTAAATATGATATATATATATATAATATATATATATATATCATATATATATATACGTATATATATATATATATATTAATATATACTATATATAGTATATGATTATATATATATAATATACTATATATATACATATACTATATTATATATATAGATATATATATATATATATATATATATACCTATATATATATATATACTATATCTATAATATATTATATACTAATATATATATATATACTATTATATAATCATAATATATATATATATGTATATATATATATATATATATATATATATATATATTATATATAATAATATATATAATATATATATATATATATATTATATATATTAATATATATATATATAATGTAGTTTTAAATATTATACTACCTATACTTATATATATATATATAGGTATTATATATATGTTAGAATATATACTATAAATATATTATATATAAAATTATATATATTATTATATATATATATATATATATTATATATATATATATATATATATATATATATATATATGTTATAATATATAATAATTATATATATAGTATATATATATATCATTTCAACCCGTATACTACTGACGATCATAATATATATACTATATATATATACTATATACATATATAATATTATATATATATATATTATAATTATATATTATATATACTATTATATATATATATATATATATATATAATAATATATTATATATTATATAGTTATATATATAAATAGGTCAGCCTCTAGGAAGAGCCACAATTCCATATCTTATATATAATAATATATAAGACTACCGGGAAAAGGGAAATACATTTGCTGGAATTGCTTGGTAACATTTTTAGAGCGGAAAATGTAAAAAAAAAAAAAAAAAAAAAAAAACAAAAAAATCATTATCTCAAAAACTACAATAGCTACAGCGAAAAGGAATACATTTTTGGAATCCTTTTAAAATTTTATTTAGTTATGGGAAAATGTAAATAAATAGAATAAATAAATAAAAATTATTTTTTTAAAAATTATAGTAAAATAATTAGAAGGCCTATTTAGAGACCTTTTATTGGTTTCTCGTTAAAATAAATAGACTTTCTAGTATAGAAAGTTTTTTTTTTTTAACTTAAGGAATTTACCCCAAGGGTATACCCGCACCGATTGCAGCAGGAGTCGGGGTCTTCTCGGCCTTCCGGGAAACTACGGGGTAGGACTATTTCCCCCCTCACGGGGTATTTGGGTGTCGCGGCGGGTTCCTCCGCCCCTCCCCTACGGGTAATGGAAAACGTCCCCCCCCCTGTTCGTTCCCGTCGGCTCGAGCCCCCTACATTGCCCGCTGTAATAACCTTACAAAATAACTATAATATAATTTCGGCCCTAAAATACGCCAATTTTTATATTTATATATATTATAGTATATATATATATATATATATATATAATATATATATATATATATATATATATATTATATATATATATATATTTATAATATATATATAATATATTTATATATTATATTCATATATACATATAATATATATATATATCTATATACTATATATATATATACTATATATATTATTATATATATTATATAGTTATTAATATATATATAATATATATATATATATTATATATATATATATATATATAGTATATATATAACATATATATATATATTATATATATATATATAATATAATATTATATATATATATAATATAATATATATATATTATATATATATATATATATTATACTATATTTATATAATATATATATATAGTATATATATATATATATATATATGATATATATAGTATATATATATATATATATAGATATATATATCATATATATATATATATATATACTATATATATATATATATATATATACTATATATATAATATATATTATTATATATATATATATTAATATATTATATATATTACTATAATATACTATATATATATACTATATATATATACTACTATATATTATAATATATATATTATATATGTATATAATATATATAATATATATATATATATATATATATAAAATACATTTATATAATAATATATATATATATATATTATATATATTATACTATATATATATAATATATTAGGAAACCGCCCCGGCCCCGGCCCGGCCAAAAATCAGGAAAAAACGGGGTTTTCTACCGGGGTTAGCTGTAAATTTACACTAAATATTAGAGGGTTAAATCAAACAAAAAATTAAAAAATAATATATTTTTATTTTTAATTACTCCTTTGTTATAAATGATGCAAAATATATATAAACATACCTAAATTTAAATCAATTTTTTTGGGTATTTACTATGATTTCAACATTAAAAGTTAAGGCCAAAATTATAATTTTCAGTTGTTTTATAACATTAAAAATATTTCGAAATTTGATAAATTTCAAACGAATTCGGAAAAGGAAATAAAATATAATTGTTAAGATATTAATGTTATTTATTTATTTAAAGTAAATATCTTCAAAGAAAATCAAATATTTTCCGAAATTTTCCTTTTCAAAGCTTTTTTTTTTAATTGAATTAATATATATATATATATATTCTATATAACATATATATATACATTATATATATATATATATATAACTATATTATATATATACTATACTATATATATATATATATATATATATATATATATATATATATATATATATATATAATAATATATATATATATATGGCTATTAATATAATATATATTATATACTAATATATATATATTATAATATATATAATAATATATATATATTATAATATACTCTATATATATATATATAATATATATATATATATATATATATATATATATTATAATATATATATATATATATATATATATTATATATACTATAATATATATATATATAATATATAATATACTATATATACTATATTTTTGTTAATATATATATATTAATAGCTACTATATATATATATATATATATATATATATATATATATATATATATATTATATTATATATAATATATATATATATATATATATAATATATTATATGTTATATATATTATTATATATATTATATATACTATATATATAATATATATAATATATATATATATATATATATATAGTATATATATCATATATATATATATATATATATATTTATATATATATATATAATATATATATATAAATTATATATATATTAATATATATATATATATATATCATAATAATCATATATAATATTAATAATATATATATATATATTTTACAGCAACCCACCACTCACGGGCTCGGCCCTTTTCAAGGAGGGCCGCAGAAGATAAAACATTTAGAAAACTCCACCAAATTCCCAACTTTAAAGCGAATCTCTCAGGTGAGCGC
This sequence comes from Trachelipus rathkii, assembly GCA_015478945.1. Taxonomy (NCBI): domain Eukaryota; kingdom Metazoa; phylum Arthropoda; class Malacostraca; order Isopoda; family Trachelipodidae; genus Trachelipus; species Trachelipus rathkii. The sequence continues at coordinate 24,284 of JABUQX010107492.1, forward strand.
AGACGTGGGCTTTGAAGAGGGGAAGATGTTTAAATACAGTTGGAAAAACAGAAGGAGGCAAGAAGGATCCACAGAACAGAAGTAGCTGGAAAGAAAGAGGCACCACGACGAACAAGTCTGGGGTTCTCAATACTCACGCAACACTCATGCGTGTGAGAGCAAGGCACCCCTTGTTATACAAGGCGAGGCAAGGGTGGTGGAATGCCAGAGTTCAGCTCCCCGAGCCTTGCCACCGTCAGTACATATAGAAAAAAAGATCGAGAGCGCCAGACGTCACGTTCGCAGAGTATGAGGTGTCAAGGGAATTTGAAAGACGGAGACAGTTTATCAGTCTCTTAGCTTAAGACTCAACCCTACTCCTCCAAATAGAAGGGTGGAGGGCCGGAGCCCCCCCAGATGTGAAGAACAGTACTCCATACAAGGCGAATAAGGCCCTTATATAACTGGAGTACAACTTGTTCAGAGCGAACAAAAATTCCCGCAACCTGAACAGAAACCTCCCAGCCTCTTTAAGGCCACCTTAGCAAACCATTGTAATGATGAAGGTTTCCAAGGACAATTTGTTGTTTATGCTTGAGACCAAGAATGCTTATGTTATTCAACAGGCTGAGACGTCTAGAGCCGTCGAAGAAAAGGAAAAGTGGGAGGTGTTTTTGAAGGGAGATATAAAGGAATTTGAGTTTTTAAAGAGCTAAACTTTACAAGGTTGCGGTGAGAAAAGGATTACTCCATCCAATCACAAGAAAGGTAAACATTTCCTTCTTACCGATCCAGCATCTTACCATTCCAGCATGTTTCAGTTTGAAATATATATTTATAAAATAATAATAACATTGATTCTCGATTCTTGTCTATACTGGAATTACCTTTTGACACCCAGTATTAGGCTTAAATCAGCCCTGGATACAAAAAAAGAGGTTTATCCTAAATTTAGGCCTAAATTTAGGCCTAACGTAGGTTATTTCAACACATTTTACTGAAAGAGGTCAGTTTGAAATAGTATTTTGTGAACCTTCATATTAGGCCTTAAATGCCGCGGGACCAAAAAGGCTTATTTCTAAATAGGGCTAAAGTAGTTATTTCAACAAATTTTACAGAGAGAGAGTTTCGTATCTGTAAGGAGTGCGAGTTGTTGTGTTTTCTCGTGCTGCTGGTTTGTCAATGTACATAGATAATAATAATTAATAATAATAAAGAAAAATCCGATATTTAAAAAACTTGAAAAATATTTTTTAATTAACATCGAGCTGGATAATATAAAATGATAAGTGAACAATTGTTATTTTTTAAATAAGAACTTAGAAATATTTTAATAAAATACATGTTATGCTAGCAGAGAAGAACTTATTTTGTTATTTTTATACTTATTACATGGCTAAAGATGATGTAAAGCAGTAAGTCATTAGAACAAAACGTGGCATAGCTTGGTTTAGAGTAGAGGTGTGCTAGGGGCTTGCCTTACTGATTTCCTGATTTATTGCTTTTAAGGTACGTAAAACATATGTTTTTAATAAAATTTCATAAATTTTATTAAAAGATTTATTTTCAAAACTTGAATAATTATAACAATTTAAAACCAAAAGATATTCAACATTTCAAATAATAAAACTTTTTGTTCAAAGATAATGATTGATTTATTATAGGAGTTTTAAGAACTTTGAAATAATTTTGGTAATATTCTAATGAGAATAATAAATGGACGTGTTTTAATTAAAACATAAATGTTTTTTAATAAATTATATGTTATTTTCATACAAAAGAACTTATTTTAAAGATATGGTTTAAACAGTGTGTGTTGTGTGTGTGTGTGTGTGTGTGTGTGTGTGTGTGTGTGTGTGTGTGTGGGTGGGTGTGTGTGTATGTGCGTTAAATAATAATAACAATAGGCATGAAGTAAATAACACTAAGTATAATAATAAAAATTAATAATAAAAATAAAATAATAGAAATAAAATAATAAAAATGTAAAAATAATAAAAATAAAATAAATAAGAATTAAAAATAAATTAATAAAATAGAATAATAAAAATAAATAATAAAAATAAAATGAAACTCTCTAAAAACAAACATAAAAATAAATAAAAAGGATTTAATAAGTTAAATTGTGCTAAACAGCCATATTAATACACATATAAATTGTTAAAGCCAGTAAAGCATATGAGTTAAAGCAGTATAAAAACATATTGAGTTAAAGCAGTTAAAACAGTAAAACCAAAAGCTACTAATTCCCCTTGGTTGTTAGGTTCCGTTAGTATGGGCAACAAATAAATACGTGACATTAATGGTATGTAATGTTAATAAATATGTGAGTTAAAGCAGTAAAACAATATCGCATTTAAAAGCAGTAAAACAGTAAAAACAAAAGCATACTAATTCCTTAGGCTGTTAGGTTAACACCTCTAATTGATTACTGAATTAACTGCTTTTAAGTATGTAATGTTAATGTTTTAATAAATTCGTACAATATGTTCAGTAAAATAAAATGGTTTTATATATCAGACACTGCTGCGTTTTTTTCTTCTTACATTTACAATTTTTAAAAATTTATAAAATTAAAAAGTATTAAGGTTAAAAAATATAATAGGTCTGTGATATGAAGTTCACAATTTAGGATGCGAAAATGTTTTTAATAAAAATGTTTAATTATGAAATAAAAATGAATGACTCATAGTATATTTGAAAAAAGAAAATCTGTTGAATAGTTTACATTGCATATCATATTTTCGTTTCGCGCGGAATATTGCGTTCTGCGGACGCCACGCAGCGGCGGTTCGCGGAAATATCTGCGCCTGCGGGCGCACGCGGCGCGGTTACGCGGAAAATATTTTGCGCCTGCGGTTGCACGCGGCGGTTTCGAGACGGGGTTCAACCTGCGCGACGCGGGACTCGGAAACGTTTGCGGTCACTGTCTCAATAATGTGTAATTCTTTAGATATATATTCTGTTCGTGCTATAAGTGTTAGAAAAGACTAACCTCATAGTAGGAAGCATCCTGCAACTTGTAATATACACCAATCGATTCCCATACCCTATAACCTAGGGGTAGACACCCTATTAGGGGCTATTCTAGGGCTCAGGGAGGCTAGAAAAGGCTTCAAAAAAGTGGCACTCAGTTGGCACTGTGTGGCACACACTTGGCACTCATTTGGCACTCACTTGGCACTCATTGGCCACTCATCTGGCACTCACTTGGCACTCACCCGGCACACTCACCTTGGGCACTCCATAGAATTACTTATAGAAACACTAATAGAAAGACATCCCTAGAACTTTTCTTACGGTGATTGGGAACGAAATATGTGACGGGTGAATAAATCTGAGCCATCAAATCTGAACCATCAATATAGCACCATCAAAGATGAAACCACCAAACGATTGACGTCATAACAGTTGAGTTCATCCAACTGCAACTTGACCTGCAGTCACTAAAACGCGAGCCAACAAAAGTTTGAGCCAATCAAAAAAAGCCTACAAGGTTTCAAAAAAGTTACAAGGACAAAATTGTTCCCTGGAATACAAAAGAGTTGACCGAAAAATTTTGGGTTCTCCAAATTGCCCCCTGGAAGACCAAGGGTCGGCCCGAACACACAATTAGCGGCTTGCCGACAAAAATTAGGGATGGCAAACAAATTAGGGTGGCCAAAACTTGACCCCCATAGGAAGACCAAAAGGCTATTGGTAGTGTGTTTTGGTACGTGCTGATATTAAGTGCTCCTAAATGTCAAGTGACAGCTGTCCTCATGGGTGACGTCTGTAAAGTGTACATAGTTGCAATGTGCGTAGTATAAGCATTAGTAAAGTGCTGTGTGCCTGTGTGTGTGTGCGATCCGCCACGCAATGAAAATAAGTCCTCAGGACAGATCCAATCACAGGGTCACGATACCCTACCATGCCTCATGTTTAGGCACAGCATACCTACCAAAGGCACACACGGCGTTCGGCACCGGTTTTACCTGTATTTGCTTCAAGCATCAATTCCCTACTCAATTCCCTCCACTACCACTTTACAAGAACTGGTCCCAACTTTCAGCCCTGTGATACCGTGACAACCTCAAAGTCCGAAAATCAATCAAGGCCCCAAACATGACTCCAATATCCAAGGCTCAAAACACTCAAAAACGACGCGACAGCCCCCTTAACACCGGGCGGTCCAAAATAGGGCGGCAATACGTACGACGGAGTCCTTCCGCCTCCCGATCTGGCCTAGCCCCTCTTCGAAGTTGGCATCAAAAAACGGTCCACAGGCCAAAAAAGGTCAAGGTCAAGGTAAAATTTGGGCTCAAACAATTCCAGGTTGCCCAAAAAGGTCAAGGTCAGTCAAGGACACGACCAATATTAGCCCTTTCCTACTACCTCGGTATAGTCCAGAGGGATTGGAGGGAGCAGCAGTCAATAGTACTTCTTATATAAGGGTTAAGGGAGATAAGGGGAACTGGTAGATTTAAAGGGGAATTAGTAGTTTATTGAGTTATTGTAGGGCAAGATCAATGCTGCCGGTGTTTTGGTCCGAAATGAGTGCGTCGAGTGAACTGAAGGACTGATTGGTGAAGAACAAAGTGCGTTTAGGAGTGGTAGAGGATATGTAGATCAAATCTTTACATTGAAACAAATGATTGAGAAAATGAGGGAGAAGAAGTATAAATTGTTATTTAGGTTTTATGGATATGTAACAGGCGTCATGATTAGGGTTATAGGGGTAAGCTCAATTCGTCCAAGGTCCGTTTAGGGATATATGCAAAGATTAGCAGTTTTAGAAGGAATTACTGATAACATTCTTCCTCTGATTTAAAGCCATTCTTTGCCGCTCGATCACGAATGTTAACAGGAACAGGATTGTGAAAGGTGAATCATGCCTTTGCTTGGAAGTAAATTATTTCTAAAAAGTTAAATTTGCTTTTAGCTCATCGTTGGCTAGTGGTCAAAACACAGGGTTAACAACTTCGGGGGCCTGGATTCGACTCAAATAGGGATATACTACTATATATATATATTATATATATATAATATATATATATATATATTATATACTATATAATACTATAATATATATATATTACAATAGCTATATATATACTATATAACTATTATTATATATATATCATATATAATAACCGGTATATATATATTATATAGTATATTATTATAGTTATATATATAATATATATATATAACTATATATATATAACTATATATATATATATATATATATAATATACTATATATATTATATATATATATATAATATATATTATATATATATATATACTATATCTCATAATTACACACCCAACCGCCAATCGTTGCGTTAGATTAATAATCAAACTTATTACAAGCTTCTGTAACTAGAATGATATTTATATCATTTTAATATCTGAAAAAACAAATGTGTGTTTTGTAAAATTAATCGTTATCATTTTTACGCTTGCAAAATGGACGTTTGCTTCACGTGCCCTCATTATTATTATATTTTTATTATTATTATATTATTACTTATTATTATTATAATTATTATATTTAATTATTATTATTCATTATTTATTATTATATTATTATTATTATTATTATTCATTTCATATTTATATTAATAATAATAATGCATAATAATAATAATAATAATAATAATAATAATAATAATAATAATAATAATAATAATAATAATAATAATAATAATAATAATAATAATAATAATAATAATAATAATAATAATAATCGAATAATATATATATATTAATAATAATAATCATACATTAATAATAATAATCAATAATAATAAATATAATAATAATAATAATAACATAATAATAATAATAATAATAATAATAATACTAAAGTAATAATAATAATAGTAATATATAATAATAATACTAATAACTAATAATAGATAATAATCAATACACTAATAATAATAATAATAATGAATAATAATTCAATACATAATAATAATAATAATAATTAATAATAATAATAATAATAATTAATAATAATAATAATAATAAGTAATATAATAATAATAATAATAATACTAATAATAATAATAATAATAATAACACTAATATAATAATAATAATAATAATTAATAATAATAAAATATAAAATAAGAAAAATTATGAAAAAAAGAGGCAAAATTAATAAAAATACAATTAAAATCAATAATAATAATAATATAATAATAATAAATTAATTAATAATATTCGGAGGCAATAATAATAATAATAATAACTAATAATATAATATAATAATAATAATAATATTAATAATAAAATAATAATAATAATAATAATAATAACTTATAATAATAATAATTAATAATATATTAATAATAAATAATAATAATTAATAATAATTAATAATTAATAATAATAATAAAAATAATAATAATAATTAATAATAATTAATAATAATAATCTAAATAATAAATAATAATAATAACTATAATCTATATAATTATTAATAAGAATAATATTAATAACTAATAAAATATTATAATTATTATTATATTATATTATTATTTATCATTTATTATTATAATATATTATTATTATTATTATTAATTTATTATTATTTATTATTATTAATTATTATTATTATTATTATAATTTTCTATTCATTATTATAATTATCATTATTATTATAACTTATTATTAATTATTATTATAATTATAATTACTTATTATTTATTGTTATTATTATTATTATTATATTATTATTATATTATATTTATTATTATTATCTTATTATTATTATATTATTATTATTATTATTATTATTATTATTAATATTATTATCTATTATTTATTATTATTATATATTATTATAAGTTATCTATTATTATTGTTATTATTATTATTTATTATTATTATTATTTATTATATTATTATTGATTATATGATTATTATTATTATTATTATTATTAATTCCATATTGTTATTATTACTATTTATTATTATTTTATAATATTGTATTTCATTATTATTGTTATTATTCATTGTATCTATTATTATTATTATTATTATTATTATTATTAATATGATTATAGTATTATTATTATTATTATAGCTATTAAAAAGATTATAATAATTAATAATTATAAATAATAATATAAAAATAATATTAAATAATAATAAAAAATAAAAATAATATTATTATTATTATTCATTATGTATTCATTATTATTATTATTATTATTAATTATTATTATTTATTATTATTATTATTATTATTATTTTATTATTATTATTTATTATTATTATTTTATATCTATTATGTATTATGAATTTATTATTATATTATGATAAAATTTAAAACATTATGAAATTATTTCGATATTATTATTATTATTCTTATTATTATTATTATTATTATTATTATTATTATTATATTATTATTATTATTATTATTAATTATTATTATTATTCATTATCTCATTATTATAATTATTATAATTATTACAATTACTTATTTAATTATTTTTTATTATATATTATGAATTATTATTATTATTATTATTTATTATTATTATTATTATTGATTATTATTATTATTATTATTATTCATTATTATATTATTATATTATTTATTATTATTAGTTTATTTATTATTATTATTATTATTATTATTGATTATTATTATTATTATTTGTTAATATTATTATTATTATGTATTATTATTATTATATTATTATTATCATTATTATTAGCATGAACTATTAATTATAATTATAATTTATAATTAAATTATTAAATATATAATTATTAATATAAATTATAATTATTAATTATAATGTAAATTATAATTTATAATATAAGCATAAATTTTAACTTATCAATGGGTATAATTTTATAATTATAATCTATAATTATAATTATTAATTATTAAATTATAATTTATAATGATTTTAATAATAATTAATAATAATAATAAGTAATAATAATAAATAATAATAATAAATAATAATAATATATAATAATAATAATAATTCACATATTAATAATATATAATAATAATAAATAATAATAAATAAATAATAATAATAATAATAATATATAATAATAAAAATAATAAAATATAAATAATAATAATAATAATAATTAATAATAATAATAATAATCAATAATAATAATAATTAATAATAATAATATAATAATAATTATAATTTAATAATAATAATGATAATAATATTAAAATTAATAATAATGACTCCTTAAATATTTAGTAATAATAATAATAACTAATAATTAATAATAATATAATAAAATAATAATAAAAACAATGATTAATAATTAATAATAATAATAATTAATAAAAATAATCAATTAATAAATAATATTATATTATTATTATATTAATATATTATATAGGTTATTAATTATTATTATTATTATGCATTATTATTATTATTATTATATTATTATTATTATTATTATTATTATTATTATTATTATTATTATTATTATTATTATTAATTATTATTATTATTATTATTATTATTATATTATTATATTATTATTATTATTATTATTATTATTATTATTATGTATTATTATTATTATTATTATTATTATTTATTGGTGTTCATTAATATTGTTATTTATATTGTTATTGTTATTATTTATTATTATTATATATTATTTATTATTTATTATTATTAATATTCATTATTATATTATTATTATTATTATGATTATTACTATTATTATTATTATATTGATTATTATTATTATTTATTATATTATTATGTATTGAATTCAACTAGAACAAAATCATTCACCTCATTGTTCCTAGACAGAGGAGAAAATATCGTGACACTTTCGGGTTCAGTTACATCATCGTAAAGGCTATTGTCTGAAGAATGATCTGAAAGAACAGAATGACTTTCATCACTGGATGAAGATGTATCATTATTGTATACAAGCTTTTTTGGTTTTACTCTGTTTGTATTCCTATTCATCATTTTTCGATCATTATATATCATCTATTACCATTCACTTACTAACTTATCTATTCATATATTCACTTATTATTATTACTTCATTCTCTTCTAATTATTTCATTCTACTCTATTCTACTATATCATTCATATCTCACTTTCACTTATATCGATAAAAATATAAGTTACTAATCAACCATCATCGCCCATAATCCTACTAATCATATAATCTATACAACTTATCAATGACTATAATTACTATATCTATAATTCATAATCACATGCATCATATATCTACTATAATTATTAATAAACTGATCTCATTACTTATCTATCTTCAATTACTCCATCTCATCTCCACCTCATTCGATCTACTTAGTTATGCTATTCATCTACTCGTATTCCATTATATATACCTTATATATTATCTATACTACCATTTATCTAATACCAAATATCTTATTCCATTCATCGTCCATTATTTACTTATGCTACTTGAATATCTAACATTTATCCTATTATTATCTATATCATTCATTAATTATTTCCCATCTATTCCATTCATTCATCTCATCATTCATATCTTATTCATTACTTATCTATTATTATTTTCATTCGTCATCATCAAGCAACCATCACAAGTCAATTTCCATTCTAGTTTGCTCAACAGGCTGGTCCAGTCCTATTTACTACATCACTCACGTCGCTTCACTGCGATCTAATCAAATTCTTTTGTTTCAGGCATAATTTCACTTCGGACTATCTTTATAGAGAACTACTCCCTTGTCGCTTCTCTACTTCACTTCACCACCATGATTTCAACATGAAACCGCTCAAGTCCAATTCCCTACTATACAAAAGGACACAGCACAGCTAACGCAAAGAACTGCTTCATTTGGTCCATATCTATATTATATACTTAATATATATATATAGTATATTATATATTATATATATATATATAATATATTATATATATCATATATATATATATTATAATATATATACTCTATTTATTATATAATATATTATATATCACTATATAACTATACGCTATCAACCTATATATCGTCATGTATAAGTATTTACTACATATACCCTATCATATACACTACTACACAACTTTACCCGTCATAATATACCTATACATAACTCACCAATCATATCTCACTAAGTACTACCCTACACCCGTCTCTATCAATACTAGTAACTACTCCACCTATATTCATACTATATCACCTATACTTACTATAACCATACTACTTATATATATCACATATTACTTACACACTACCATCTACCTACGTATATGATATATATCATCGTGCTCGCTGCTACTCAACTACACCTACTACTACTATTTTACTAATCTACTATAACTATACGTATACCGTAATCATATATTACGCACATATACAGCCGTATACCACATATATCATATCCATACTATACCTTACTACTATCATCATTCATCCTATCATCATCATTATACTCACTATCATACTCATACCTACTACTACATACTACCTACTATCAATAATAGCTCACTCACTTCATGCATATAACCATATACTATACCTACGCCTATCTCAGTAAATATTAATATACAGTTAGTCACGCATCAATATCATTTGATAACCTAGTCGACTTACCTTACCATTTTTCACCTCATCGATTACCCTTGACTACTATACCTCACCTCTGTGTGACACAATTATACCAACACCTCTGATCTATTACTCTCACTCCATCAGCAGACATCTAAGAGCTCCTTAGTTACTACAGACACTTCCATTTACTACTCAGCTACTACTGGTTCGTGCTCATAACCTCGACCGCCGTGAATTATTCAGTTAGTCTAGCATACAACGATCGCATAACAGCCGGCCTTAAGGTCTTTCACAGATCACCGGTACTACATCAACACCGGTTCTCATCCTGTATCTTCGTACCTATATTATATATCAGTGTTGCACCATACCGAAAAGATTATCACATACTGGACGTCCTAGGCTTTGCCCGCGAAGCAACTTATCATCCTCGCTTCGAAATATTACCCGATACTAAACGCTCACCTCACACGCTCTCTCCTTTCTATTCACCAAACTCTACGTCTCAGAATATTCTACAGACCCGACACACTTGATCTTTTCGCCTCAACTACTCAGAACGCCGCAACATACCACGGTTCGATACTTTGCACATCACTACATCATTCATCCCTGTATAATCAGTAATATAAGCTCCACTGTACACTATTCGTAAATTAGAGTCACTTCACATGAATGCCTATCGATACCTCTAACCTCTGATTAACTAGCATTTGGTTTACTTTCGCGCGTGCACTTTGACCCTACAATTGAGTGCGACCTCCTGACGTCTTCTAATATCCAACTCAGCTAAGGTAAATGATCTTCTGCGTCACTATAATACAACTACACACTATTGCCAAAGAATAGATGGTTATCAATCTGTACTAAGTTCACGCTACCCTCAACAGGAGACCATAATCTGATTATTATCACATTATATAAAGTTATCGCTATGTCATTAACTCAATTTAGGTTTGCCCTTTAATGAATACCTTATTGCTATTATGATTATGGATCTATCCTACCCCTATCGCGAAGCTATATAGCTTCACTGCATCTTACTACCATTAATCATCAACTCAGCTCCCTCAACAGCGTCTACTATATACACTACGTGCTGATAAAACTCACATAACTCCATCTTGCGATTGATGATAACTCGCAACTAGTTGCTCTAGAATATTTCACCCACCACGTTTGTTTTAATTACAAATATAATAAGTTATTTTGCGTACTCATCACTTTATAATTCGCTTAAACAATGGCGCTCCTTAAACGCTATCAATAATCATCTCATTTCAATGTTACTTTACACTTGATCGACATATTTATCATCTGGAAATCATATGTGTGGCGGCTGAGAATGAGCGTCATCAATGATATCTCCTACTATCCTGTTACAGCTCTTCATAAATAAAGATAACCGACCTTAAGCCTCATCAAACAACATTCTCCTGGAGTATCACTCACTTCGCTTAACATGTTCTGTATTGAAATACCATCATCCCTTCAAAATCTGTACCTACTATCATACTCCTACGTGCTAAAACTCTAACTCAAATGCTTCACATGTTAAACAATACCTCCTACATACTTAAACATTTGATATTATCGTTATGCAAGACCTACCTATCGCCTCGGAATAACACGCGACTATAGCTCGAACTTCATTAGTTACCCTGTTTTCTGTCATGTTGTACGCTATATCAGTAGCTCAACTCATCTCTTACATCACTGCTTCTTGTCTCAAGTATGACTTTGTTATCGTATAAGTTAGGTCTGCTTATATTTACACTTGTCAAATCAAGACTGTGTCTGTATAAGACTCTGTATATCTTGTACCAAAGTAGAATACTTACTCATCATTTTTACATCAATTACTGCACGCTTCTCAATACTCAATGACCATATTTAACTGTGTCATCACAAACTATATTATCTATTATCTCTATATTTTTTCAATTTTTTATTATAATCTCTCGTGCACTACCGTAATATTGAATAACACTCAGCACTTTCCTATTATTCTCCGCTCGTCCACCAATATCAAGCACGTCTAGTATAACTCATACTTATCATACTATTATATATATATATTAATATATTAATATACTTATATCTATTAACTATTACAGTAATACTATTATTACCATTATATTACATACTATTTAACAATATTATATATTCTTAATTTAGTTATATCTTTTTTAGTATTTAATGACTTTTTTTTTTACCACCAAAACTACTACACCACACCTCACCATATATATATATATATATATCATACTAACCGTATATACGTAGTATATATATATATTCAGTGGCGGGCTTTTGGGCGGGGTAGGCAGGGGGTAGGTGAGCCAAACTACGCAGCACTTAACACTATGCCGTGAGTTCACGCGAAGAGTCTCTCTCTAACAAAATCAGATATCCTCAAGAAAAATATCTCTTGCCAATACCCCAGCACTACTAAGATACGATAGTTGTGACTGGACAGTGATTTTTAGGTATTATGCCGTCCTTTTATCCGATCATGAAGGATAGATAGGTACTTCTCAGGTACTGTAACTCTACATATTGGAACTATAATCTATATATATAAGGTTATAAGCTCGACATTCCAGTGAAGCGCCGCACCAATTATTATCAACGCTCTCTAGGATGTATATTAAGACGGGGGGTCGTTATCATACTTCATACCGAGGGGTGCATCGGACTGATTTGATATTGCCGCTTACGCGCCTCATATGCTGTAGCGCGACTTAATCCTAGATATAACTAACATGGTAACTGAGACTCAATTAGCGTCTATAACATCGTGAATTAATACTAAACCCCTGGAATGACCAGACAGACTACGCATAATGAGAGTCTGTGATTATGTATAAACTGCGAACTATTGCGTTCACGAACGACCTAAACCCTGACTTAAGGGTACTCCCTCGTGGCTATATGTCAACTTTCTTATACCTTGCTCCGATCTTCGTTTTTCTGTCTGTTTAATTGACGTGCTGAATCTATTCCTATTATTATTATTTTACGGTTTGCCTCCAATGTTTAATCTTTCTCTGAATTGGTAATATAAATTAAATATCATGTATCGCTTCGTAATATATACTCCTATAAGGGCAGTGATGCGTCAACTCTTCGCGGAGTAGATGCAACTATAACATCTCGTCGATGCAGTGCTAATATGCTCAGTCATTTTTTTTTTATTGCACCTATACTGCGAATCACATTCCCTCACCATCTTATATCAGCTTGCGCCCCTGCCAGCTGTCCAGACTTTTACCGTCCATCTCGCAAATCGCATGTTCGAGTCCACATATATTCAACTCTTGATTTACTCAAAGTCTCCTTCATCAAGTAGTGATCGACACATAATTTTACCTTATGCTAGCAGAACTCAATTCCTAGTTTCGCTTTTTGCCTAGCTACTTGTACGGTGTCATCACCTCTCCTCAGGTACCGTCACTACTGACTTTGAAGTACTCGCACTCTTATCTATATGCTTTCCCAGACTTCACGCAATACCCCCTTCTCGACTTATCTCAGATGTATTGGACCTCAACACGCATCCGTTCGAGAGTCTCGCTCTGGAGAAAAAACTCTCGCGTCTTGTAGTCACCGACTCTCTCTCTCGCACCGCTGGCGCCATACAGTCTCGGGCTTGTCCAGATTTACTCAGTTGCCATTTATCTAGGAGCACCAGATCAATGTTGCTACCTTACTATTAATCAAATATGAGTACGATAAAATAGACGTTTTTAGGAAGCAATTGGGTGCTCGGCTCTGGACTCAGTCTTATTGGCTCCGACTGCCTATATTTACCATGGGTTAGATGTCGGTTCGATTGTTTCCTGAGTTTATATATGATCGTAGCCTTAAAATAATTAACAGAGGAGTCCTTGTATGCCTCTATATCAGTGTTTAGATCCATTTTTTCCTTCATGTGTATACTATATATCGTGTATAGGTGTGGTAGTCTTTCCTCCATTAGTAGTGGTGCGCGCCCGTAATGATTCGGGGACATTATCAACACCACACGCGTATTTATATGGGAATATATAACAGCATACGTATAACGCTCTGCGGAGAGATCATAAGTGTGTGATTTGTCAAATAATATATCAAAAGGTGTTTCGAGCGCGCACTTGCAGGTCGATAGTGTTAAGGCACTTATCTTAAAAAAAAAAGTGTATACGAGATAATATTGACTGGTAAAGATTATCCATAGTGTGAGCTGTTGGCTCACGAGGCATCGGTGCTGTCGCACGCGACTCTCCAGGCGGCAGAGTGCGGAGAAAGAACAATTGACGTTCTTTTATAATACAATGAACTAACAGCAAAACTTATTAATGTGTTCATTACCGTCTCGTAATACATATAACCCTCGCGGCTAATACTACTACTATACACCTATATCACTATCAACACACACAATTCAATTTCAATGGCGTCATACTGCTCTTATCTCATATTATATATAGGTTATTGTGATATCTGTTACTACGCATTCTTGAAATAAATTACAATCGCGTACTTTCATCATTCATATTGCCTATTTCCTTAACTTTCCTTAATTTCATTTTTGTAATCATAACTTATCAATAATAATCATTTACTTACGTATTCTTTCTACTCATACTCCTAAATCAGACATAATATTATACCAGATCCATTATAATCTAATCTAAAACCACCTCATTCTTCAAGGCCAACTACATCTTCAGCCACCCTCCTGCTCCGTTGTGATCTTATTATGATTTAATTTGATATTACCTTGCATCTATTGATATTCCGACTTATAGGTCTATAGTTTCTTATACTAAAATTATGCTATACCTAGTACTTTTACAATACCCTAAATCACGTACACTAGAACGTTAAACACATCCAAAACTCATACTCCATCCAGCCTCACATCTACTCTACCCACCCTCTACCTGGGCCACATATCTCCACCTGATATCCTATGAAGTTCCTATTGACTTCAATGATCTTACATCAACTATATTCTCGAGTATGCAACTTCTTTATGCATACACACTTCAATAACACTCACTAAAGTTGCAAAGCTTCTCTTCTATTGATACCCCAAGCTCAAGCCATCCAACGCCATATATGCCTCTGAGCATACGTACTAATCATTATACTATACTACTACGCTAACACAAGTTATCACTAATTCACATAAACGTGCTATTACCTTAGTATCATTACTCGTAACTATGCAAATACAATTACATCCAGTCACGGCAAACCCTATACACATTACTTAACAGTGAACGTTACTTACATAAATGTATGTAACTGACTAGTATTAACAATATACTAAGTTTTACATACCTTATAATCAAAACAGTACCTAAAGTAACCTCTTAAACTACATAACATACCCAAAATACACACACGTGATAACTTATACTTCACCACTTTGTGATCAAACGCATCTATGATCCTCTACTTATAATAACCTACATTAACACATGTCTAATCTATTTAACCATTGAACACTATAACTAGTTAAATATCTAATCCCTCCCAACTGGGATAACAGCATTTTTAATATCTTTAAACCTATGTAGTGTCTCCACAAGTTTATTGGTACTGCTAGAACCACAGCCGTGACGACAAGACACCGCTCAGCCCTCAGCAGTACACAAGACTACTCGCGCATACATATACAACGTCACACTTCTTCGGCATATGCACCAAAGTCTCGTATCACTTACTTAATAAACGGCGATAGGGAATTTCAACTCCCTTTTTCATTGCTTACTCTTATCTCTCTTCCATGATATAGACATGTAAAGAAATAATAATTTTTGTCTCTACAATTGTTTATACAAAACCTCAATAGGGACAACAATAACCTCTTAGGGTAAACCGCCAAAGATGGCCAGGAGTCGGCGCCCGTGGTCTCTTCAGGTGACCTCCCGTAGGTCACAGACAGCCGTGGGCGTAGACAGACTTCAATCCCCACCACTTCCCGAGTGCGCGAGCACCGCGATCTGGATACACCTCCGAGCGGTCCAACCCCCGCTCTTTGGATGCTCTATATACGCGAGGCACTGATCGTGCAGTCGGCAGGAAGTTCCTGCCTCACCTCCGACTCCATTCACCCCACTCTGAGTGGCATATGAACCCTATGATTACTAACTCCTCCCCTGGCATACTGTTGTAATCTCCTCCGTTTTCTACGCGCTCTCTCCAGTCAAGCCCCCATGTAATATTTAACAAAACCAAAACAACTTTATCACTTATAAACGCAACTCTCTTCTACCAACTAATACCGTAAAACAAACCCATTTATATAATTCCTCCACCAAAATCGTGTAGGGGCTAAGAGCCACATCAAGACCAGACCGGAAGTCCACGAGACGAGAGGTGTATTACCCTCTCTGCTACGCCTAAACTATGCCAACCATACACACTACCCTTCCCAACACACACCAAACAAGCAGGCGACGAAGTAAAGAGGACCGTTCATCGCATCCATCTCAATCTCACCAAGCGTGTAGAGGGTCGAGATAAATTCGCGGGGCTACCCGTGGACGATGGGAACAGCGCTCCAGCAGCACAACCTCTCTATACACAGTTCCAAAGAGCGGTATAACACAGTAATTCCGAAGAGGTTTTCATTCTGACAATATACACTGACGCGCGCGTACCGGGGGGCATAGTCCTACTCTCAACCAACATCCTACGATCATCAAGAATCCCACCACTCGAGTGAGAAGGCCAGATATACATAGAAAAAGAACACCTCTCAGGACTTTTTCCTTGCATTTTTAATATTCTTTAGCTTGCGATCTCTCTATATCCAGCCGAACATAGGAGAGGTTTCAAGTCGGGAGTGCTACTGTACTTATAATAGTATCTACAACTAAAGTAAATATTCACAACACTCCCTTTGTGTAACACAAGCGTATAATATTATGGTAAGATAATAATAGAGACACTATCAGCCTGCACACTAAAACCATATTCTTCAGGAACAATAAATTATAAAAATAATACAAAAAGCACAAGCACGTGTGCATTTTCTCATCAAATTCACAATAGACGAGAAGCGCTAATTCATAGGGTCCAATATCTTCGCGCTGAGTAGTTATTAAAAGCCATCTCTCTGATCCCCAATACTATATTAACTTTTGCGTAGTTTTTATACACTCTACGTGGAAACCATACTGTTTCTAGGATGTACAAATATTTCGATCACAATCGGTTCTCTAGCTCTAACCAATTAATTCTGTGCGTGATGCAGTGTATAATTAAGTCAACATAAAAGGAATCGTTCAAATAGCATCCGTCTCAGATGCGATTCCGTTCTAATTCGTCTGTTTTCTATTTTCTACAGCTTAATACCTGATATATATTTTATACAGATGTTCGAACGTGAAACTCATAGACACGTTACTAGTCGAAATAGGCTAACCAACCAATCGCAAAGGGTTTACCAATATAGTAGTTGCTATACTATACATTCAACGCCGTTTCTATTCAACTACTTACTCAGTCTCCACACCACGTAACTGAGATTAACACAAATTACCGTCTACTATCTATATTAGATAAACCTCTCCTACCGTTATATTCATCTTCCCAGTTAGATCATATCTATTCCTTAACCTTCGCCATTAGTCTTGATCAACAATTAATCTCAGGACTACATTGATCACAACATTATTTATCCGGTCATACTCCTATCTCACTTTGCTATGCTAATATATTTAGATAATTAGCTATGAATGAACTTCTTCAAACACTCAAATAATGTTAAACGCCTCTCGGATGTAACTAAATACAAGCCAATACTGTATTCAGGCCTCACTACCACTTTACCTGAGTTTGTCAGATATAAAATATATCCAAATTTTCGATACTTAACCCACATCCGCTATGGGTGAAATTAAGTGAAAGTGTTACTGACTTGAACGAGACTCATCAACAACAGGTACGTCCAGGATGATGCTACAGGACGTACTAGCCTTAATACTCACCCGAATTACCCAGCAACCAGTAGAATAATGTGTGACACAATCCTCAAATTATGGATACAGCAGACATAATTTACGTGAATCGCGTCGACCAATTAAACAAAGCTCACCCAAAACCGATTAAAACAACCAATATGCTAAAATGTAATTGTCGAGTGATTCTTTTCTTTTCACCACCACATCAGAAGAAACTTAAACACAGGAATCTCAACGTGAACCCGCACCGCACAACTCAAATTTTTCGTAATTCTTCTCACGAAACCGATTAGCCATTCTTTACCACAAAGATATTATAACCAAAGCACCCAGGAATATTATATTTTTACGTATAGACCATACTCAACCCAAACACCAACAACCACCATTATCAACTACAACTCAAAAATCTAATACTCAACTCGAAGAACCACTTTGAGGAATAACTTTAATACTCACTAAAAAATATAAATTCTTAATTATTGTACTAACCACTAACGAATTAAATGCTATATATATATATCAGTTAAACATTGTTATTTACATACATTAATAAAGCTAAACATTTACATAAGTATTACCTAGATGAACTAAGTTAATATAACATGTATATCAATATGACAAAATCTAACACTGCACTTTACGCAAGAATAAAACAAACTAAACTACATTTAACAATAATAAGTTACCATACTTTAACAACAGTAAAGTAAAAACCTAGCATCAGCGTACTAAAAACGTATAATATCCATATATTACACACTTTTTCAAGGCATAATCTCTTAAATTCAATTATAATTCAATGTGTTACAATTTTATAACATCTTAACACTACTGATTTACGTACTATATACACATTAGTAAGTGATATATAAGTATCATTTATCGTGAATAAATACAATCATAATAGCTAACAAAATTGAAGTTATCTTATTATATATATACTTAACCAATTGATTATATGCCTATAACCATAATACAAATGAGTTATTTCCCTATATATACTATAAATAAGAAGGGGCTAACCACATAATAATCAATACATATATGAAACTACAGAAAGAGCTAAATGATTGATATTCTAACGTAGAACTCATATTCACTCGATTAAAGTTCATAAATAGCAAGTGCACATTTAGACAGATAAACTATAATTCTATGGAAGCTTAATTAAAATCAATATATACCAGGTAGCTTTGAGGCCCACTATACCACCTTGTAATGTATCACTATCACATTCTGCAGCACCTAAAACGCTAGAATTCCTTATCTGGTTAGGTCAAGCATATTATATCACACAACCAATTCATCTCTATACCCATATTTACGTTTATATATATTTTAATTTGTTGCACATTTTGACACCCTCAGTAATATTCTAAATTTTTACAATAACGCCGAATTTAATACTATTATATATACGAGGTAATTCTAATTATTCAATACATAATACTACAACAAAATATAATTTAACACTCTGATAATATATCATAAATCAAATAGATATTATTATAATCCAAATAAATCCTAACAACAAAAATTATTAAAGTTCATTTTTAAATCATAATAACACTCGAATATATGCTATAAAATTAATGATAATAACTTAATAATATAACAATGTAAAACTCAAAACAGTTTTATACTCAATATTAAATAAAAGCTATACAAATTAAATACATAACATAACTTCTGAACTAAGAAATTAATGTAACATAAACAGACAAAATAATAATACACCTATTTTTACAACACCATAATCTGTACAGAATATAAATACATATACTAACCATTAAACAATACATTTAAACATATAAAAGCACATCCTTATAACTTAGCTAAGCTACACCAGTAGCCGTGAAACGACTATAAACCGATATCTAATTATATAATCGCTCATTTGAGTTCATAATAGCCTTAACGAGCGTTATAGAGAGTCAACGTCAAGGTATACTTCTAACAATTTCATCATCATGTTTAACTAATATTTGTTTAAAGGAAAAAATTAACATAAACAGAACTTATTGATTTTAATTAAATTTTTTGGTTTCAAAAGGTCGAATTTAGAGATGGATTTGACTTTGCTTAAATGAGATTTTTTGTTTTTCAGTTTCAAAATTATATTTATTCTTGCTAGTTAAGAATTATTTTTCATTAATATTTGTCTGATTAAATAAAAACTAAACACAATACAAGTAGATATAAATGCATGACAGGCTGGCCTATATGCATGGCTACGACCGCCTCGATGAAGGCTCTCACCCCAACATGCGCGCTGCGTGCGAGCGGTGCTGTGTAACAACTTACTCGCGTCTGCGCACGAAGTAAGTTGTATATGTTTATAATGTTAAATATAGCTATAGACATTACCGTGCTATAGATTAAACTTTATTGCATATCTTTTTTATTTAATGGGAAAATTGAGAAAATTCGTAAAAAATTCCTCAAATGAAATAATTCTCAGTTAGCATATATCAAAAATTCCTATTCTAATTTTGTTATTGCTCTCTGGTCTTAATAAAGACCTATACTTATATAACTATATAAGTATCATATCATATATATATATATCACTCATATATATATATACTACTACTATATATACTAACAATATATAAACTACCTAATGCCAGACCAATCATAAACTATGCATACGTATTATATCCCCATATATATTATATATCCATACTAATTTCACCGACTAGTATCGATTATATATACCTCATCAAAAAAGACTATATTAACTATATATATCACCCTGTATTTAAAAAAGCATTTTTATATAAAGCCGAACGAATAAAACAAAGAGTGTTTAAAAAATTTAATTCCTCACCAACGCATATTTTAAAATAAAAACTTTATAAATACAAATAATAACAGTAGTCAAAATTATAATTTTGCATTTAATATTTTATTTTCATAATTTATGTTTTTTCTCCTTATTTTCATAATTACAAATATGTTTATATTTATTATATGAGTTGTTTTTGGCTTTTCCGTTACCAAAGAATTTCTGTTAATGTTTGTTTACTTAATTTATGTCTTATTTATCAAAAATTTGGAGTAATCTTGAGGATCGTTATATAACTATAGACAGTATTTTTATGCACATAGTCGGTTTTGAACACCATCATATTATTATATCACTGCTACAGTTTATTTCACCTTCGTATTAAAAAAGTGTCTTACCAGAAATACTAATTAAAGTTATTTATATATTATAATATATATATATATTATATATTAACAGTTATAGATTTATTTAGTATATAATAACAGTACATAGTAATTTAAATATAAATAAAATACGTAACGATTTATTTCTGGTCTCGACGTCTATATAGTAAACGAGTCCTTAACTGAGTTTGATCCGCTCACGGGTAAAATATACGTGACGCTCGCTAATTAATATTATTGTATTTATTAACTCAACCTGCTCACCCCTAAAAATATTTTCTCAAAATACGATAATAAAAACTTAATATTATCGCACCATGGCTACTCTACATTTACTTATATATTGTTTTCATATTATATTACAAATAAATTTATCATAT
>JABUQX010107493.1:0-5000 GCA_015478945.1 Trachelipus rathkii
CGGTAGCCTTGCGTTTATTTCAAATTTAGGTGTTTAACCGTTTTCGCATTTATCGTGAAACGCTGCGTTTTCGTATATAAATGTATATATATATATATATATATATATATATATATATATATATATATATATATATATATATATATATATATATATATATATATATATATATATATATATATTGATTGATTGATTTGATTGATTGATTGATTGATTTAGCCGCGGGTAAAATAATTTTTAATTACATTATAAATTTATTGAATCTGCCTAATTACAGGCAATCGAACTTTCGTGGACTTACTCGGCTCACGAGAAGTGGGGTGAAATTCCCTGAAAGCTCGTTGCCTGCTGATAATAAAATTGCATAATGTAATTAAGGTATTACCACCCTCAAGTACAAATCAATCAATAAAAATAACCTACAGAAGTTAGTAGTAATTTAATTTAATATATATATATATATATATATATATATATATATATATATATATATATATATATATATATATATATATATATATATATATATATATATATATATATATATATATATATATATATATATATATATATATATATATATATATATTGTCACCCCTCACGCAGAGTGTCAGGCTTGCCAAAGTAGAAGCATTTAAACTTTCATAACAAGTAAGAAAAATGAAGTTTGGTAAAGGAAACATAAAATATTATTCCAGACCTTACCGAAAGAGTGCATAAAGAAATAAGTATATCAATTAGGTGCAAGACCAGACAAGGAATCGAGAAAAGATGAGAATGTGAAGAATAAGTCTTGTATAAAGGCGCCTCCATACCGGACAATGGAAATGGCTCTGGAGCTTAAAAGGAGCAATGTTCAAGCGTTGTATAAGTAGGATTAAGCTGCAAATAGCATCCAAAAGAGACGTTGAAATGGTTATTCAGGGCGAGAGGTTACATGAGACAAAAATCTAGATTACTTTAAATGTGAGATGAACCTCCATGGCAAAAGTAGACACTCCCTAACGCTTTAAATTCAAATGTTTGTATGATGTAAATGAGGTATTCTTCAAAATAAGGCTCTCGAGGGTCACCAAACTGGCCCTCAGTAGAATGCACTAGTTTTATTTTTTAAAACACTTATAATTAAATTAAACACTCATAATTAAACACACTGTAAGGAACAATAGTCACAAAACACGCTAGTCGCACTATATTTCGCTTTACAGATCGCACTTGTCCCTCCGAATTCCAACTTTGGTATGATAAGCTAGCTAGGTCATGGCCCTTGGGACTTAGTGAAGGAGTCACTGTGGCCCTTAGGATAAACAGTTTGGAGACACCTGATGTAAATAAATTGATGGAGGCTCCATCAGAACAGTTTCTCGTTTTAGTATTAAGCCCTGGGAGAGCAATAGTCATATTCTAGAAGAAATGTTTAAAATAATAGACATGAATGAGTTGAAGAAGAAAAGGGTTGGAATGGTGCGTTAACAACAATACCTTCTCAAATAGTGCTAGTACCAAAAAGTAGAGTCAAGAGTTAAATTTTAACGGAAGGTTAAGTCAATAATTACTCTTCCAGAAGCAAAAAGAGTTTATGTTAATATTAACAAATTCTGCAAAGAGTAACTAGAAATAACACATTCTAGGGAGAAAAAGTTTCTTTTTTTTTGTTGGAACGAAGATTAAAGTTATCCTAAGTTAAAGCAGGATAAATATCGGAATTTAAAGGCACAGTCAGTTGTTGATGTCAGATTTCATGTAACAAATCTGACGGCTTTGTAACTTCCCTTCGAAGATAGATGATTCATGAGATTGAACCTAGGAAGAACCTAGAAGAGTTGAGAAAGAATATATATATATGGTTGGTTGTTATATATATATATATATATATTATATATTATTATTATTATTATATATATACATGAAGATATATATATATATATATATATATATATATATATATATATATATATATATATATATAATTATATAAATATATATATATATTATGTTATGTATATATATATATATATATATAGTGTAAAATATATATGTTATATATATATTATTATTATATTATTATTAAGTTGATATTATTTATTATATTAAATTATACATATTATTATTGGGCATATTATTATATATATATATATATATTATATTATTATTATATATATATTATATATTATTATTATTATTATTATACATTACACCATATACCATTATACAGGTGGTGTTATTATATATATATATATATATGTTATATATGCTATTTATATATTATTATTATTATTATTATTATATATATATTATTATTATATTATAATCGGTATACATATATATATATATATATATATATATTACATATTATTACATTATTATATATTATATATTATATTATTATTATATTATTATTATTATTATTACATATATACATATTATTATACACATACATATATGCGTGTTCTTTCATAAAACATCTTTATTTCCTTCCATTACGGTCCCTTATCATATACATATTATTATTATTAGAAAGAAAGTCATATATGCTAGTTATTATTATGATATATTATATTATTATATATATTATATATATATATATATATATATTATTATTACATATTATATTATTATTATTATATATTACATATATATTATAGCATATATATATTATATTATTATTATTAATATATATATTATATATATATATATTATATTATTAATATTATACAGTTATATTGTTGTTTTTATATATTATTATTGTATATTATCATATACTATATATATATATATATTATTATATATATATATATATATATATATAATCGTGAATCATAAAATATTTTGCACTTCCAAGGACCATTTAAAATATTTAACGTTAAAAGTTCTTCGAGATATTCATATTTGATTATTTAAATGACTGAAGCCTTTTAAACCTCCCTTTGTTTGACCCTTTTTTAAACATTAGCATTAAAAAACATTTTAAAAAACATTTTTAAAAACATTTTAAACTAAAACTATTTTGTCATCAAATGTGAATCGCTGTGCAAAGATACGAAGAATCAAGAGAGCTCTTTCAAATTGTTTTCGTGTGTATAAGTATTTGTGTACATAAGTGTGTATCTGTGCATATAGGTGTTCATGTGTGTGTGTATATGTGTCTCTGCAGAGAAAAAACACTTAAAATTTGTAGCTGTAGCAATGATGATGTAGAAGCGTCAACGAATGATTTGAAAGGATTTATTTGCCTTTCTTTGTTAATTACTTTTCTTTATTTAAAAATTGACGAAATTTATTTTCAAATACGAGGAAAATAAAATATCAGTAATGATAAAAAAAATTTAATTTATGCTTACACACACAACCATACACACACACAAACACACACACACACACACACACACACACACACACACACAACATCAGCAAACAATATATATATATATTGTTATATAGTATATGTATATATTATATATATTATATATTATTACATATTATATATTATTATAGTATAAGATATATATATTATTATATATATATATATTATTATTATTATTATTATATATATATATATATATATATATATATATATATATATATATTATTAGTTGTTAAATATCATTCGCATAATCGCAATTTATTTTTTAGATCTTAAATATATATATATATATATATATATATATATATATATATATATATATATATATAGTTATTATATATATATATATATATATAGAGTTATATTATATATATATATATATAATATATACATATATTACATATATATGTTTAATATTGTCGTTGTATATTATATTATTATATATTATTATTGATATTACATATTATTATTATTATTATTATTATTATTATTATTAAATATACTTCATATTATTACATATATATATATATATTATTATATATTATTGGTTATTATTATTACATATATATATTATTATTATATTATTATTATTATTATATTATATAAATAGTATATATTACTATATTATTATATATATTATTATTATTATTATTATTATTATTGCTATTATATTATTATTATTATTAAGTTATTATTACATATATTACATACATAGGTATATATATATACATATATATATACATATATATTATTATTATAATATATACATACATATTTTGTTATTATTACTACATATATATATATATTACTATAGCAGCAGCATATATATATATGTTATTATATATATATATATATATATATATATATATATATATATATATATATTACATATATATATATATATATATATATATATATATATATATATAGCATATACTCATGGATACCTAACACGAATCTGCATTAAAGAAGTGACAATGAATTCTAAGAGAAAGTATTTATATCTTTACCAGTTGAGCTCATTTAAGAATGAGCAGAGCAGCTAAGTCTGTTTTCAGAATCTCCTCAAATGAGGAGTTATGGAACACGAGAGTTTAGAAGCGAAGTGTCCGTTGTAATTGGCGATAGTGGCAGTGAAGTCGACTATATTCCAGTCATAAAGAGATCGGAGAGAGAGAGAGAGAGAGAGAGAGAGAGAGAGAGAGAGAGAGAGAGAGAGAGAGAGAGAGAGAGAGAGAGAGAGAGAGAGAGAGAGAGAGAGAGAGAGAGGAGAGAGAGAGTGAGAGGAGAAAGAGAAGAAAGAAAGAGAGAGAGAGAGAGAGAGAGAGAGAGAGAGAGAGAGAGAGAGAGAGAGAGAGAGAGATTGAAAGAGCTGAAAATAATAATAAAGCATTCAAATTTTTATTAAGATCAGAAGCACGTTTGAGTTGCATTTTGAAGATGTTGTAGTTGTGGAGAATATTATGTAGATTAGAAAGATGTAATGTGTGTTTATATGTTTGTGTGTGTGAGAGAGAGAGAGAGAGAGAGAGAGAGAGAGAGAGAGAGAGAGAGAGAGAGAGAGAGAGAGAGAGAGAGAGAGAGAGAGAGAGAGAGACGCTTTCACGTCACTTTTTAGGTATATTGCTCATATGAA
>JABUQX010107493.1:7500-22558 GCA_015478945.1 Trachelipus rathkii
ATAACATTTATTAATTCATTTAATTTAACAAAATAAATCATTTTATAAAATATTTTTTGCCAAGTACGGTTTATTCATAAATATTACAAGCATAATCATTTTTCAGTGCTTGTCAAGATGTTTTAAATTGGTAAAATCATGAAAAATTAAAGACTTGTTTTCGTGTTGAAATTTTTTCATAAATCCATTTTTCCCATCATTTTTATTAAATCAAGCCTGCGATTCCGATTTTAAGGATTCATTACTGAAATGAAGATAGAACCTACGAGTATTCAATAGTTGGCCCTTCAAAATATAAAGTTTAAAATCTGCCAATCCTTTTTTGTTATGAATTATTCCATCAGTAAAAAAAAAAAACAATGAAAATTTATAGTTTTAATTCGCAATATTTAATAAATTATAATCCCATTTTAACACACTTTTGAAAAGCAATTATCTAACATATTTGAGCAATTTTTTTGACGCCTTAAAAAAATCGGCTAGGGGATTATTTTGTAATGCATAAGATCTTCCTAGGTTATTACTTTAATTAAGTTTTTCCAAGTATTTGCCCACTTTCATTTATAAAACGTTTTAATAATAAAAGTATCCCTATGTTACTTCAGTCTAAATAAGAATTAAACGAAAGCAAATTTTTAACCAGTGTTTAAATTTTACAAGCGATAATTGACTAGGGAAAAATGAGTTGCCAAAATATAATTTTAATGTTATCTTTTCTTTCCTTTTTATTTGTAATTATTATTTGCTAATGAGGTATCTAGTTTTAGCGATTATGCACTCAATGAAATAAAAAATAAAATATATGATAATACTTTTTTTATGTACTGCGGAATTTTTTGATTTTAACTACTTCGCATTAAGACTGCAAATCTTTTTCCAACAAATTTGTTATTAATTGTACTGGATGAAGATTTTTCATAATAGTTTATAAAAGCCATTAATATGAAAAAAAAAGAGATGGTGAACCATTGATTTGTCCCAATTTTTCCTTTTGGAGTTTTTATCGACCCTAACTGCCATTTCTTAGTAATTACAGAAATGGGGATTGACACAATAAGTAGAATGCGAATTTCACTCAAAAATTGTTTCTTGACAGATACCTTATCGTGTTATGCTTCATTAGATTCCTTTTAAAATGTAATATTTAAACTCTTATATTTTAATTTCCTCTAAGGAAATTTTTGAAATTGGTTTTAAGTAAAATTTTGGACAATTTACGTCCCCCAACGATCATCATCAATCACAGAAAACACCCTCACAAAGCTACACAACGAGGGCATAAAACAAACACAAAACAACACACACACACACACACATATATAATATATATATAATTATATCTATAATTGATAGTATGATATGCATATATAGGTACTATATTACACGTACATAATTTAATTAATAGAGCATTTTAACACTATTATGAAGATATTAATATAAAATAACTAATATATATATTGGGCTATATATAATATATCATAATAATTATAGTATATAATAGATTAATTAGTTTATATATCGTATATATAGTAAAAAAGTATAAAGGTAAGTGCTATATATATATAGTATATTATATAGTAAGTATGTGAGTAAGAATAGGTTCACAAGATATAGAAGGAACATATCACGTAGTATTATTTAAAATAATATTATTATTTATAAATATAATAATTATATAATATAAATATAATATATTAATATATAAAATAGTAATATTATATTATATACTAAATAGATAGGTATTAATAAAAATATTATTCCTAGCCAAATAGAGATAATTATATCAAAAGATTAATAGTAATAATAGTTAATAATTACTTAAAAATGATTATATTAATTAATTAAAAAAATAAGTAAATACTATAAATATATGTTAAATAGATATATCATAATAGAATTGAAACTATAAAATATGAGAGGGTAATTATATTATTAAGTATTGAATTGTATAATAGATGGGACTAATAGATCATAATGTAATTACAATAGTTAGTAATTATTGATATATATAACTGATATATAGCTATTAAATATATACTATAAGTTAATAAAAATATAGCTTAATAATAAATAATAAATATAATATTATAAATTGTATAACTTAAATAAACAAGTATATAGTATATATATGCACTTAAAGGAAAGTTATTAATTAGGAATCCGGTATGTAGTAGGTTATACAAGGTATGAGAGTTATAAAAGATGATATATTATAGTAATATTATATAATTGAATTTGTATCCAAAAATGCGTTTCAAAATGCAAAAATTGGTTTAGTATACTATCAATATATAAACAAATAGTTGTATAAATATGTTATTTTAAACTTTTCAATCTTAATACATAAATCAATAATTTATAAGGAATATATTAAAAATATATTCAGTTTCTGAGTGTACGAGTTGTTTTTAATGGAATACGTTCAGTGAAATTTAAATAAAAATAGTAATATATATATAAAACTAATATGAGTTATTATAATAGAAATCAAAATTCCATAAAAGAAAATTTTTTTAAGGTTGCAACAAACTTTCCGAGAGAGGGCCGACCCACCCTATATTAAAAAAAATATAGATTGGAATTTAATTTATTAATAAATGATTGAGTGAATAAAATTTCCAAAAAAATATTTGGGATTACCTTTAAACTGATCATTAGGGCAAGCTTTTTAAAAAAAACCTTTTCCCCCCCCACTTTTGTTTTTTTTTTATTGTGACTCCCTTTTTTTTTTAGCGTCATTTTAACCGTTCCGCAAAAAAATTAAAAATCATATAAAGGAAAACAATATGATTTTAAAAAAACAGTTTTTTTTATTAAAAAAAAAACAAAATTTGTTTTTAAAAAACATTTTTTTTCTTAGACCAAACTAATTTGTCATCAAATGTGAATCGCTGTGCAAAGATAACGAAAGAAATCAAGGAAGAGCTTCTTTTCCCAAATTGTTTTTTTAATCTCGTGTGGAGCGGAGATAATGAAGGTTAGTTTGTGTTAAGTCTGTAACCAATAAGGGGTGAGTAAAAATCCCCTGCTGTGTGCCAGATAATAGGTGGAGGGTTTTTTATTTTTTTTTCTAGTGGTGGGGTGGGGGTGTAATATTCGGGTTTGGGTCCCCCGTTTCCGCTGCAAGAGAAGAGGAATCAGACAGATAACCACTTCTATAAAACATCTTGTAGCTGAGCATGATGAATCGTAGATTAGCCGTCACAGAATTGGATATGAAAGGATTTATTTAAGCCTTTCTTTGTTAATTACTTCCTAACACTCATTAACCACTCTCGAAATTTAGTTTTCAAAGACAAGGAAAATAAAAATATCAGTAATGCTACACAAACTGAAGTTGATGCTTCACAAAGAGCACACACACGAGACAACGCCGCCGGAATAAAGAGTATATAACAAAATAGTTATAATATTAATACATGGTGTATTTAACAGAATATTATTTAATTACTAGATTTGTCAAATTATGAGTAGTCTTAATATATAGTTTTATATATATATATATATATATATATATATATATATATATATATATATATATATATATATATATATATATATATATATATATATATATATATATAAATATATAGTGATAGTATAAAAAGATTAGATATAATGATAAGAAGGGACTACTTTTTATATGAGTGTAATAGTAGTATGGGGTAATATATAAGAGTATATATATACTAATAGTAGACATGCTATAACTAGACTAATGAGAGAGGTATAGTAATAAATTATAACTTATATAATTATATTTAGAGTAATACGTATATATTCCAGGTGGAGGAAAATTTGGAGAAAAACCGAACATGGCTCTCAACACGAACCAGCCAAATAGAAGTCCTTGGAAACATTGAAAGAAAAGTTGCGGTTCCATACTGTTTTCCAGTTTTGGAAAAGGTTCCATTTAAAGAATGGCAAAGAGCAGCTTAAGGTTCGATCTGTTACCAAGAATCTCCTCAAGGGAGAAGGTTTTTATGGGACACGTAAGAGTTAAAGAGAAACATTCGTTGTAAGTGCGATAGTACAAAAGGAGCGAAGCAACTATATTACAGTCATAGAGAGATCGGAGAAGAGAGATGGCGGAAAGGAAGGAGAGAGAGAGAGAGATCGGAGAGAGATCGGAGAGAGATCGGAGAGAGAGAGAGAGCAGAGAGAGAGAGAGAGAAGAAGAGAGAGGAGAAGAGCGGAGAGAAGAGAGAGAGAAGAAGAGAGAGGACCAGACAGACAAGACAGACCCAGAGAAGAAGGAGCAGAAACAGACCAGCAGACAAAGAGGCGAGAGAAAGAGAGAGAAAAGAGAAGAAGAGAGAGAGAGAGAGAGAGGAAGAGGAGAGAGAGAGAGAGAGAGAGAGAGAGAGAGAGAGAGAGAAAGACAGAGAGAGAAAGACAGAGAGAGAGAAAGACAGAGAGAGAGAGAGAAAGAGAGAGAGAAAGAGAGAGAGAGAGAGAAGAGAGGAGAAGGTAGAAGAGGAAGAGAGAAAGAGAAAAGGAGAAGAGAGAGAGAGAGGGAGAAGACTGGAAGAGCTGAAAAGGATAAGCCTGAAAAGGTTGAAAAATTGAAATGACTTTAAAAGAAAGCTGTTTAGATAAAACAACTACCAGATGTGGTGATGGCAATGTGCCATACTAGGTATGAAAAAATAATCCTGAGTATGAAAACCAAAAGAGCGGAGCACAAATTTATTGGGTGGTGATGTAATTAAGGGTTTTAAAACTCTATCATAACATCCATCTAATTAGTATCTTGCTAAGTTAGAAAAATAAAGTTATCTTTCCAATTAAGAAAGATGTCTAGGAAATAAAGTATTGAAATTTTTCCAAACCTCTTTGCGAATTAATTTAAAGTACTTTAAATATGAGCAAAATTTCTTTGAAGTTTATGCAATACATCTCTGAGTAATGTGTAGGTGGAGGTGGAGGTGGAGGTGGAGGTGGGGGTGGAGGTGGCCGAGCGTCGTGTATCCACATCACTCTCGGTTGCAGTCATCCTTCCGTGGATGTAAAAGTCCAAAGTGCCTAGTTAGACTATTATAGGCAACCTATAAATAGTTATAAAGTAATTTTTGAAATAAAAATGTTAATAATTTTGTGTTTTAAAAATTTTAAATGGTTGTTTCGTCTATCGATATCGCTATATCGATCTTACGATGCGGACGTACTTTCCATTTTTACTTCAAAAATATTTTACTTTGACAAAAAAGGATACCT
Organism: Trachelipus rathkii; assembly: GCA_015478945.1. Lineage (NCBI taxonomy): Eukaryota > Metazoa > Arthropoda > Malacostraca > Isopoda > Trachelipodidae > Trachelipus > Trachelipus rathkii. The sequence continues at coordinate 12,718 of JABUQX010107493.1, forward strand.
TCTCTCTCTCTCACACACAACCACACACACTCAACACAATCACGCACCATACGCCATACAATAACATCAATACACACTTACGCACGTACACAGGGACTAAGAAACATACTCACACACCTACACAAGCAACCATTTGTACTAAGGTGAAAAAGAAGATCGAAAAATGTAATATTTTTTTTTTTATTACAACTGTGAAAGTCAAATGGGCCAGACATTAGGTTTGGATAATTTTCACATTTCAGAAGAATTAACTAAATTTTAGTTAAACAAGGAAAGAAACAGGCACGAGAAATAGAAAAAGCTCGGTATAGTTTTTAAACAGAAAGTTAAAATTTTTTGTGTTTTTTTTGATTGTTTCTATTGAGAGGGACAGAAAGTGGTTGTTTGTTTTTTTTTTTTCTGGCTTATTCCACACCATTTTAAAAAAAGATTAAAGGTTGAGTTTTTGTGATTAAATATCGGCACAGATCTTTCCGATGTAGAGTTCTGTTGTTTTTTTTTTATGTGTGGTAGTGTTTTAGCATTTTCTCTCTTCTCTTCCTCATCACCTCTCTCTCTCTCTTTTCTCCTCCTCCTGCTTCTTTTCCTCTCTTCTCCATCTCAATCGATCTTAAAAAGTTTGCCTCTTCTCTTCCGCATTCTTTCCTCCGCTGTGTAACTGATGTATGCGAGGTAGCACAATGTGGATAACCAGGCTTGGCTCATTAAAAAATTTTTCCGCGCTACTCAACCGCCGGGGCAAGTCCCTACTCGCCAGCATCTGCTCCCCTTCATCCTCCTTCATCGTGTCCCCTTTCCTCTCCCGCACCTCGTATGCTCCTGCCTCGCCTTCTCGCACTCTTTCTTCTATCTTCTCCTCTCTCTTATCTGCCCTCTTATCCTTCTCCCCCTTTTGTTGTCCCTTTCCTTTTCTTCCTCCTAATAAATAAATATCTATATACAAAATTTTAATTATTTTAATAATTACTATCCTATATATTATAATAAGAAATAGATAGTATTGTCATTGGATATACATAATGATTATAAGCACTTTATATAATATATAAGATCAACTTAATATTAGGATTTGATAATTTAAAATACTTAAATCTAAAATTTTAATATAATATAGTATAATAAAATAAGGTAAGTAGGCTCAAATGGAGTTAGTTATACGATTATATTTATAGTCACAGCATATATAAATTATAAATATATTATATTAAATTTAAATTAAAAAATTATAAATTTATAATTATTATTTAAATTGTTTTTTTTTTTCAAGAGGTAAAAAACCTTTTTTTTTTTTTTTTTTTTTTTTGAAATTAAAAATTTGAATTTTTCCAACGTTTTCGAAAGATTTCTTTTTATTAAACTTATTATTATAGAATTCAATTTTTTTTTTAATTAAAATGCAAAAATTGAGCTGAAAAGGGGCAAACATAAAAATTAAAACAATAACACATAAAAGCTAAAACCAAAATAATAATTAAAATATATATATAAATATAATAAGTAATTAATAAATTAATAATATTATAACAATAATAATATACTAAAATATATAAATTAAACAGAAATAAAAAATAATCAAATTTTGTATATATTAATATCTTAATACACAATATATTCATTAAATTTAATATTAAATATTTAACTATTAATATTCATTAATATTAGTTTTGAGACAGATATGTTAACGGATACTGGAACTTTTGTTGTTGACGTAATTGAAAAAAACCTTTTAGAAAAAAAATGACAAAACATCTGAACCTATAACGTTTAAATCTTTTGAAGGATTTCAGACGTTCCTCTTTAAGATTTTAGAATTTTTTTTTTTTTTATTAACTTAAATGTGTAAATGTTGTGGGGCGCCAACAAAATATACTTACATAAACAATTACAAAAACACACCTAAAATAAATATATTATATATAAATATTAATATATAATATATAAGATATATAAATATAATAATTATATTATATAAAAATATATATATATATTTAATTAGTATTTATAATATAATAATATATATATATCGAAATGAAGGTGGCAAACAACGCCTTTTGGGGGCGATTGGAAAGAAAAAGTGAATGAGAGGCTGCGATTGGAAACCGCCTCTCATATCACTATAGTGAAAACCAGAGGCACATTTCATATATTTTTTTTAAGTGTTTTTATCTACACGGATGTATCATTGAATTGGTTTTCTTATTTAAAAATATTGATATAAAATTCACTTTTATAAAAATGTTAAAATAATTACGGTCATAAAAAGGAGTAGCCAAATCTTTTTTATTGCTAAATTCATCCTCAAGTTTTTTTTAAATTTAAACCCCTTTAAAAGAATTTTATGTAATAAATAGGCATAACTTGTTTTTTTACTAAAAATGGCCCTCATTGGAACTTGCCCCCATAACTGATTCCTGGGTTTTAACAGTTCTTTTAAATACAGCTTTTAACTTAGTAATCTTAAAAATTTAAGATAAGGTAAAAAAAATCATATTATCCCGTAAATTTCACATTTGTCCACATATGTGTCAGCTCCCCACCCCACCCCCTCTATTTCCGATGACTAATGCAATGCAGTTAGAAAATAATTTTTTCAAGCTGGCAACATGTTCAGCCCTTAAAGAAGACAAAGATAAAACATGACATCTGGCAAAAACCTGAGAATATGCTTTTGTCCCTATTTGGCTTTTGAGAGGCTGCTAAAATGATGTTGGAAAAAATCCTGTTTAAAATGTTTCAGCATATTAAATTTAGAGCTAAAATTTATATCAAAATTAGTGCACAGACTGGGCACCAAAATTTTCATTGATTGGTGTTTTGAAAACCCAAAAAAACAATTTTAACGGCTTATTACCAATTACTTATGATAAAGACCCCCCCTTTTTTGTTTTTTCCTTTCAATGGGTGATAGTTAAGTGTATAGAACATTTTAAATTGTTCATATTTCATTTAAAATTTAAAACAATATCTGAGTATATTTTTGTTGTGTTGATTTTAAATTTTAGTTCAGCATGAGGATATTTTTTAAATGATTTGATATAAGTTTTGTGTTTTTTTATGTTTTATAATATTTGTTGTTTAATCAATGGAATTTAGAGAAAACAAATAATGACTCTTTGCAATCTATTATTATAATATAATTTTAATTGGTTAATCGTTTAAACTGCTTATAAATAGCCAAATATTTTTAATTATTGAAAAATAAGAATAATTTTTTTAAATCTAATTATATCAATGAATAAAAACCCTAAAGCTTTCCATCTATTGCCCCGTTCAGTTAAAGAGGCTTTTAAACATTCAAAGCCCAGAATTTTTTGTTTTAATAAGTTTAATTCTATCAGTTAAAATACAAAAGAAAATTTTATGTCTTTCTTTTATTGTAATTCACGAGACGGGAACTTTTATAATTTTTTTCTTTAGAGCATTTTTTGGAAAAGTTTGCAATTTGTTGAAAGAAAATTCCCCACACATTCCTTTTTTTCCAACCGGCTTTATCGCAAATATCGGGATTTTGTGTGGCAGGGCAGTATTTTTCCTTTTTGAAAACGGTTTTTTTTATAAAAATTGCTTTAGCGTATTAAAGTTTTTAAAATTTGCATTTCATTATTTTTATAAATAAATTTTAACTAATTTTTTTTGTTTTTCCTTTCTGTCTTTATTCCATAGAAATAACCGACAAGGGCAGGAAACCGTTTTTACGAAAGTTTTAAATTTGTGCCCAATGTCAGGTTGACTAGGGAAAAATGTATTTTTAATTTGAATCTATTTTTTTCCTTTTTCCTTTTTTTTTAAAAATTCTCTTTTCTAGAGGCATCCTAAAAGTTTTTTTAATCGAAGATAATGCCAATCAAGCTAATGAAATGATTATGATACCTTAAACTGTTTAGTTATGTGGGATTTTTTTATGACTGACTTCAAATTCAAGCCGTGCCATCCGATTATGTTGCTGGAAGCAATTTTTATTAAATTGGTTTAAACTTTATTGACAGAATTCGTAATAGTTATTTTTTTTAGAAGACAATGTTAAATGAGTAGGAAAGAGAGAAGTGTGTATCAATTCCTTTTGGCATTGTCCTTTAGGGAGAGGTTAAGTCCGGACCCATTATGCCATTTGCTTAGTAAGATAGCCAGATTGGGCTTTTTAAGCACAGATATAGAGTGAATGCAGAAATCGTCAAAACTCAAAAGATTTAAAAATTTTCCTTCAAACTTTATGTTTTATAAGTTCTTGCTCCATTTTAAAAATGTAATATTAAAGGGAGAGTAGTTTCCTACCTAGGGGAATCCCAAAATTTGTTTTTCTTTTTCCAATCAACAAGAGATTTTGTTTTGCAAACAATTAAATGGCAGAGGAAATTCCCCCTCAAAAACACACCACAAACCAACATACACTGCCCTCACAACACAATACACAGAGAACCGCAAAAAAAGATAAAATACAACACACAACACAAACACACACAATTAATAATACTATATTATTAATATAACATCCTAAGTTTAACTATTTATTTAAAATATTATATTAAGTTATCCTAGATATAGTACCTTCTGCTATATATATTCTAAATAATATAATTAATTATCAAAGTAATATATATAATATCATATAATATAAGAATTTAAAAACAAGTAATATAATTTAGATATTATTACAACATCTATACATAAATGTAAAATATATTATATATTAATTAAATTCACAAAATAATAAATTAAAAATATGTATTTAAGTATTATAATAGAGATGAGAAAGGAAAGTATTTGATTATGATATTAAAATATGCTATATTCCTATAAGAATAAGTATAATATACCATTAAATAAATTAAATTGAAGAAAATCTAAATTATTTTTTTAGACGTTTGCATAAAAAATCACAATCCAAAAGGAGTAAACAAGAATGGGTCGCGGCTTGCTCCATAGCTGCAAAATTGTACACGCAGATGGTAAACTAAATGAAACGGTATAATGATATTTGAAAATTAGTCAAGTTTTATAATAATATATTATAAAAAGTACTATAAAAATTCTAACCTCCTACTAATATAAAAAGTCTATAAAATTATATAAATAAAATTCAAATTAATTATTAAATTATAATTAAAACTTGTCTGATTAACATAAACGTTTTCCCTTTCTTCTCCCCCCCCATGAAAAAAAGGAAATTTTTATTGTTTTAAATTTTTCCTTTCCCAAATCCCCTGTTTCCAAGCCCGACTCATGTATAAAAATTCTTCATCTTGCACTCTTGACAGCAACTTTTATTTTTTGTATGCGATAAACATTCATCTTATCCCCCAGAAACGAGCGGGGATCCCTCCACCACCACCGAGCTTCGCCACGCGCCGCATCTCTTGTTAAGTCAGGATCTGACCGACGCAAGGTCGGCGCCCCTTGATTCTGTTGCCGCAGCCCCTTCGTTGGGGGTTGGGGGTCCCCCCCAATTTGTTCCACAAGCATTCTTTTCCCCCCGCGAGCTCCCACCCATTCCCCACCCTTTGATTATTTTCGGTCATTGTGCCCTCGACCCTGTCCCGACTGCCTCGCTAATCCTCAACCGGGTACAGCAGCGCAACGTTCCCAGAGATAATTGTCCCCCCCCACCATCGTAAACAAATCCCTTCGCCCCCACCCAAAGGTCCATATTTTCTTCAGGTTATCAAAAGATACCACTTCAACCCCTTATAAAATTCCATTTCCCGCGCACACCATTCCGCCCCATTCCCACCGCTGACGATTATTACTGTTCATGTCGCCGCTTATTCCTGTTCTCTCATACTCTTTTCCAATCAATAACGTTCCTTTACACTTGAATACCAAACTATGAAACAGAATTTATGCTTATTTCGCCGTGAAAGGATCTATCTCTTAATCTTGGACAGCTTAAAAGCATCGATCTCGCGTCTTTTTATGAGTTCCCCCCTGCCCATAGGTCACCGAGCACAAAAACAATTTTTATTCAAATGGCGAAACACTAGGACCCGTCTTATTTAAAAATTCCGCCCCTTCGGAAACAGTGCTAATAGTTATTACGATAAGAGGAATAAAGTGAAACATAGTGGTGATCCATAGTAATAGCACGCCGAAAGAGGAGAAATGAGTCACTGTGCCATAGTTAAAGAAAACGGGAAATCCAAAAACGAAGATCAATAAGACGTGATGTTTTTTCCCCTAACATCTTCGACCTAGATTTCCGTAAAAAGTCCCGCCAGCGGGTTTCGCCGATCGCCGAAGGGGGTCACGGGTCCCGTCCTAAAAGTTATTTGTTGTTTCCCGGCCTTCCGAACGGGGGAGCCCCCTTCGGAAAGGCTTTTGGATTGTGAAAAAGGTTGTTCTGCCCGATCGTCCCTGGCTAGAAAGTTTTTTTTTTTTAATTTTTCGGGGAAGCAGCCTTTCTGGCTTTTAAGGCCCTCCCTCCCCCCTATCCTTTTTTCCACCCATAGGCCCAATAGCTCCCCCCTTTAAAAGGATAAACCCGAAGAGAAAAAAAAATAAAAAGAAAAAAAAAAAAAAAAAAAACAAAAAAAAAAAAACTACCTTTCCTTCTGAACTTGAGAGCACTGTCCATATCCTGTTATCAGGGGTCAACATGATTAATTATAAAAATGAACAAATTATATAATATATATGAAGTTAATGGAGTCATATATTGAATACGTAGATATTAGTATTAGTATATATCTATAGAAAATATAATAATACTATATTAAAGTAAAAACAATATATTATATATATTAGTAATATTATAAATATGTTTAATTATATATAATTATATATAAATAATAAATATATTTATTCTAAAAATAATCTTATAATAATTTATTTAAATAATATAATAAACATATAGTAAAAAATATAATCAAAAAAAAAAAAGGTGTAATTAAAAAACCGTTTTTAAAAAGAAAAAATTTGTTTCGCCTTTTTTATGTATCGGAAACCAACTACTATATGGTTGTTCGGTCTTTTTTGGGAAAAAATTAAAACTTTAAAATGGATTTTTTGAAAAAAAATGTATATTGTGTTTGCTTCTTATTAAAATAAATGCCCTTATGTTAGTTTATTTTTTGGGGGCCCCTTTTTTTATTTTCTCATGTTTTTTTTTAAAAAACGACTAGAGGCAACAAGGTTTTCAAGGGAAACAATTTTTTTTTTCCCAGGAAAGCAGCCAAATAATCGCGAAAAATCAAAAGCATTTTTTAAAAAACTAAAACTATTTTTTTTTTGTCTATCAAATATGTTGTGAAAAAAAGATCAGGCTGTCAGGTCACATTTAGAAGGAACAAACATAAAAAAAGAGAGGCCGCCTTCCTTTTCAAATCTGCCTTTTTCCATGCTGGTACATAAGGTAAAGCAACCATATTGGGTTTTGTAACTAAGTGATGGGGGGTAAAAGAAAATTCCTTGGTTCGCCATATTAAGTGGGTTCTGCAAATGTGTGTTTGTGGTATATATGCCGGTGGGTCTGCAGAAAGAAAAAACACCGTATAAAAAAATTTTGTAAGCTGTAAAGCAATGAATGATGTAAGCAGCGTCTAACGAATTTGGATTATTGAAAGGGAATTTATATTTTTTTTTTTTGCCTTTCCCTTTTTTTGCATGAGCAGGTCAATAAATCTAGTAACCTGCTACTGTATGATGTATTTAATACCAATTGGAAGCTTATAACGAGGAAAAATAAAAATTATTTAAAATGAACATAAAAATAATATAAGTAATTTAAATTGCTTTTGCTGTACACAGCAGCACACCACAAAACACACAACACACACACACACACCATATATTAATATAATATATATATAGTTCATAATATACTATATATATATATATATATATTATATAATCAAAAAGGCATATGGACTTTTACTATTTGTGTGCTTAAAACAATTGATAAATGCTTGAAAGATTTTTTAATAATTAGATAATAATTATATATTTATTTAATCTATATAATATATAATATATAATCAACTATTTATTAAATTTATTTATTATCAAAAAATAATAATAAATTAATATATAATATAAGTATTAATTATCTGATGATATAAAGTTACCACATAGTGGGAGAGATTTGGAAGAACTTAATATTATATATTTTAATAAAAATAATAAATTTATTATAATAATTATGATATTTTAAATATATTAAGTAATATATATAATATTATATATATCTATGTATTTAATACAAAATATAATCTATAGCTATATATATACCATACCCAATGAAAAAAACCGTTTTTGGAAAGAAAACATTATTAATGTATATAAATATATTTATATATAATGATATAAAAATATAAATATAGATTATAAGTAATATATTAACAAATTTATATTTAAATATAGTGTAATATTTAATATTATATAATTTATAATTTTATCTATTTTATCAATTATAAATATAATATATATAGTATATAATCAATGCAATTTTTATACTTCGGTAATATATAGTATATATATATATATATTATATAGATATAATTAATTTATATTATATATTATTTATATATTAATATATTATCTAAGTATATTATAATAATATATTAAATATATATATATATTTATTTATATAATATATATAAAATATTATCTATTAATTATATATAGTGAGGAATTGAGGAACAGAAAAAGGATTGAGTATGTAGAAACCCCCTTTTTAAAAAAAAGAAACCGGTACAAGTGAGGCAAAGATAAAAAGGGTTTTTTTGTTTTTTGGGAAAATAAAATTGGAAAAAAATTAAAGTGTTATCCTTACTTCCTACTTACCTTTACAGTTTTTTTTTATTGGAAAAAAAGGCGCTTCATTTATAGAATGAGCATAGGAAGCCCTGTAAGTATTATTTCTGTTCAGAAAGTAATGATAATCCTCGAAGGAAGAGTTCGAGACAGAAGTTTCAGGAGAAAATGGTGTCCCCCCATTTTTTTTTTTAAAATGGCCTTTAACGTACAAAGGGGCCAAAAAAAAGTCAAAGCACTATATTCAAAGTCCCCATAATATAGTGATGATGGAGAGATAGGTTAAGAGAAGATAAGGAGAACTGACAAGAGAGAGAGAGAGAAGAGGAGAGAGAGCAAGAGAGAGAGAGAGATGAGAGAGAGAGAGAGAGAGAGGAGAGAGACGGAGAAAGAGAGAGAGAAAGAGGGAAGGGTATCTATTCATGCTTTAAAGACAGAAATTCAAAGATGCAAAACAAAAGATTAAGAAGAGAGAAAAGGGAGAGAGAGAGAGAAAAGGAAAGGGGGAGAAAAAGGAGAGAGGAAAAAGAAGGGAGAGAGAAAAAGGAAGAGAAAGGAAGAGACAGAAGAGGAAAAGAACCCTTAAAGAAGAGCTTTTTAAAATTAAAATAAGGAAAAAAAAACAGGAAAATTGGGGTTTTTTTTTGAGGGGGTCATTGGAAAAATGTCTTTTTTTCAAAGAAAAAGCTGTTATAGTACAACACTCCAGATGTTTGTTTACTTGCCATTCTTCCATTTTTGGGGGGTGGATGTAAAAATCAGAGGGGTTTTTTTTTAAAAAAACTCTATCATAACATCCCTCCATTAGCCAATCCTTTGCCTAGGTTTAGATAGAAAAATAAAGTTATTCCTAAAATCTTTTTTTCCAATTTAAGAAAAAAAAAAAAAGAAATGGGGAATTGAGGAATTAAAGTAAAAATTATTCAATGAAATTTTTTACATCACGAATCAAAAAAAAAAAAGAAAAAAAAGCAAAAAGGGGCCCCCTTTTTTTAAAAAAAGTTTTTTTTTTTTTGTTTTTTTTTTCTTCTTTTTTTTTTAAACGGTTTTTTTTTTTTCAAGTTAAAAGTTTTTGTTTGCCAAGAGGAAAAAAAGT
>JABUQX010107494.1:0-12500 GCA_015478945.1 Trachelipus rathkii
ATTCTTATCGTAAAGCACGTGTTCTTATCAGTAAACACTGATAAGAACACTCAGTGGCGGTATCCTTTGGTGAAAGTCTGAACCTTACCTGGGTGCCATCGGATAGATTAAAGACGTTAAATAGAAACACATCCCGTTCAGACACAGGTAGGTAGGGTTCAGAAACCACATGCTTTGGTCCAAAGTAAAATAATTCATATAAACTATGTTATCTCTCTGTATACATTAACTATGTTTTTAGGTTGTTCTGTTTGTAATTTAAAATTAGCATATAGCCATAAGGTTTTAATATTATTTTGTAATTATAAATAAAATATTTCATATAGACATTCGGTTTTTATATCCCCTTTCAGTATAAATTAATTATGTTTTATTTATTTTTAATGTCATTGTGAGTCATGGAAGCTAAGGAGGCGATGGCTTAAAAGAAACAACCTTGGTTGTGTTTGTTCTTAGATGGTTTCGCATCAAAGTTTCCCCCATATTAATAAGAATTTAAAAATATTTAGAGGGTGAAGATGCTTTTACCCTGCCTATACGAAAAAAAATTCCAACACGAAAAAATGAAAGGTATCAGTACATTCTTTTTGTGATAGACGTATATTCCAGATACTTATGGTTAAAGGCTTTAAAAGATAAAAAGTAAAAAACTGTTTCTGCAGCTGTAAGAGAAATTATAAATGAAGATGGCAGATAAAGGTACAGAATTTTTAGGTAAAGAGTTTAAAGAAATAATCATGGAGTATGATATAGGGTATTACAATACGTTCTTGGTAATAGTTGAAAAGAATAAAAAAATATACAGTAGGAGAAAATAGACAATAAATTAAAAGAAAAGATTAAGTGTGTCATCTTTGACTATCTCAGCAAGTACTTGGTAAAAAAGAATTGAAACACTTAAGAATACTTTGTTGTGTTTTTATAAAACAGAAATTGTAATAATAACACGGCGGGTAAAAAAAAGATAACACAGGTGTTAATAAAGTAGGAGATTATTTGAGTGTCTAGGACTGATGAAAATTTCAGAAAAGGGTACGAAGCAGGATGGTCAAGAGAAGTTTTTAAAGTAGATACCATCAGAGAATTCCCGAGAGACAGGTTAAAATTATACTATCTTTGAGAGGATTTAGATGGTAATAAAAAATTAAAAAGGGGGTTCTGGTGATAATTCAAGAAATACAGAAAAATATGCGGTTTGATCCTCCCCTAAAAGTCACGAATATAAAATAGAAAAAAATAATGGATCTAAAGGAAAAGGCAAAAATAAACAGTATTTTGTCAAATGGGTTGGTTACTCTATGGTTAACGTTACCTTCATCGGCTTCTATGGACCTACGACATCCTGAAAATTAAAATATCAGACTTTTACTACAGAGCTATTGAACCCTATAAAGCTCGAAAAAGTATGAAGTAGGGTTATGCGATATAATCTTTGTTATTCATAAGGAGGCTACCCAGTATTCACATAGAGAGGTTTAGTAATATTTGAAAGCGTTAGAGAATGTTAAAAAAAGTATTAAAATTAACACAGATATGATAATTGTCAAGAGAGCCGACATAAAATATTTCTTTGAAATATATTTAATAAACCGCGGTTCTATAAATCTCTTACCGATGTATGTTCATTGACTTAAACAAACAATTTGGATCAAGCCGATATGTAAAGATTTAGTATTTCTAGTTAATAAAGCAGTCAACGAAGAGAACGTGTTAATCACTTTAGAGTCCCAAGCTCGACCCTGGCGTAGCATATGTTTACATTGATATTGTAGAACCCCAGTATGTTGGAAACACTAGCACAGTTACTAAGAAAGAGATACATTTTCTAAAGATATCAGAGTTATAAGTTTTCCTAGTGTGCATTATATGCCTTTGAATAATCCTCAATTTAGAACCATAAGGATGTATATAAGAGATGTCGAAGGGAACCCTTATCCATTCACAGATGGAACAGCCGTGTGTAAAGTACATATACGAAAGAAGCTCCAGTAGTATAAGAAAGTCTAACTCGTAAATAAGTGCATGTGAAATTGAGAAACAATAATCATGACTACCGAAGATCATTTCTATTTAACGCTACCTTTAACTACCCTATAACTCTCGAACGAGAAATGTTTGAAGCAGGATTAAGTGAAATAATTCTTGATACCAGTATACAGAATGAGACCAGTCCCAGGGTTGCATTTATGATTTATAGAAGTATTGATTTTAAAACACTTTGAAATTGCGTAACACAGCTAGTTTACATATACAGAAACGTGATGGAATCGAATATTACATTGAAAGGTTAACTATAAAGCGAGGGTTATACAAATTTCTCTTGGATGTACTTAGATATTTTACCAATTCATAGTAAGTCGAGTATGTCAAGACCTGATATTTTGTACTAAATAAACCAAAGGGGAGGTAATGGAACTGGTGTCTAAGATCTTGGCGTACTGTAAATTTACACGATTTAAACACATTCTAGTTTCAACCTTATGCATGGTGGCGTAAGTTTGTTCGTCTAAGATAACCCTTCAGAAGAGGAGGGAAATCATAATCACAATCCTAGCAATTTTATACGTCTTTTATTTCATTACCTACCTACTATTGATCAGATCATATAGCATCTTCTCAAAATAACTTTTCCTAATCTATTACATTGCATGTGATCCTGATGAGCGTTATGACCTGATGGTCTATGTTTATACAGATATTATAGACTATCAGTATGTTGAAATACTAAAGTCGCCTTGTTAAGAGTAGTTCATTTAAAGATTGCAGAGTTATAAATATTTCCTAATAATGTTCACTACTTGCCGCTGGATAAGACCCAACTGGAGTTCGATTCGTATTTATATAAGAGACGAAGGTAACCCATACCCATTCACAAAGTTGGGACAGCAGTGTGTAAAGTACACATAAGAAGAGGAAGCTCCATTAAATAATAATGTTTAAATCAGGAGGTAAATACCTAAAAGCGGCTAGGACAGGTATAGACACTATCCAGGATATGGGTAGTGTCGACCCCGTGGCTGTAAAACGTCATGACTCAGCCGATGCTCGTGATGAAATGTTAGAGTTAAACGAAAATACGGAGCAAGATGACTGGTTAAGGTGTAGGTCGCCGTAAAAACCTGTAAAGAGGAATATGAAAGCACCATTAAAGAAAAGATGTATTGACGTTGTTCACACACAACAATGTTAAGTGGTGAATCTTACATAAATAATAATAGCCTGCATCTATTTCGTATATAAGAGAAATGCCAAAACATGTCTCTCTCCTCATTATACATAATGTTATCAGCGGCAAAGATGTACCCTCCATCCTCTGTAGCCTGAACACCATTGTTGTAAGAGTGCAGAATTGACTTTCTTTTTCATGAAGAATTCACACAGACTAGTAAGAATCAAATTTTATTAGTAATAATCGTTCATGTAATTAATATGATGTACTGAATCAATATACCAGGCACTTCTGACCAGTATCTTGACCTTTCGAATGTTTGCTTTTTTTATATTTTTGAAGGCAAGTTAGTAAATTAAGAGGTCGGTCACCAAGTACGGGCGCATCTGAACATAGTGTACACTGACAAATGGATAGGGAGATAATCAACTTGAGGCGTTTTTAAATGAAACATCTCTAGGAACATCAGCTGCAAGTTACCCTTTTATCGGTAGTTATATTGAAACTAATTAAATTATTCTTAAGATGCTAAGGAGTCTCACCTTGCAATACTGTTGATATTACAATTTAAAAGATGTAGAGAAACATAGAACTAATGCTGCAAAGTCTAAAAATAACACGTATGAATATTACGGACGGTAGAACGCAGTGATATTCGTTGCGGAAAGACTATTTACCATCAGGACAATAATGTATCAGGTTACCTATAGGATTCGTAACCCCACTTTGCGCTTTTAAAGTCCATAGCAGTTTCTGGAGCCACAACTACCGCCCCCAATACCAGCTTTCTCAAATTACTGATGCTATCTTGTTTAGTGAAATTGTCTCCCATTAAACATATGATCCCTTTTTTTCTTTTGACCTGATGTATACAAATAACCAACAGAATTGACACTAAAATTTTTAACTTTACCAAAGGATTATCGAGTATTAATATGCCTAACATCGTCAATGGTAGCTTACCTCGGGCCATGGTTAGAAACTGCAGAACACGAGGCTTATTCTGGAAACTATGGAAACCATTTTAAATTTAAACCAGTATTTCGACTTAGAGGTAATACCGGGCCCGAATGTGAATGACAACCACGCCACGGTCGTGATTATGAGATGACATACGAAGGTCTGCCATACATTTTCTAATGGTGCTCCTACGACCCTTTTTTTGGCCGATTTAATCGCCAATACTGTATTCTGTTATTGTAAAAAGGTATTTGACCTCAAGACTTATGCTGAATATAACGTATTGATCTCATTGGTACTGATATTTTTCAGCTTGTAGATGTCATATCATCTCACATTTAATAGAAAAGGAACATCAGGGCTGGAGTCTCAAATTTGGACAAGTTTGACATCCCCAATCTCAGTTCTGGTGTATATGGAAACATACTCAAATTTATTGAGATATTATGATATATATCCTTAATCTTGAAATTATTAAAGATGAAAGGTAGAAGAAGAAGAATATTGAGTTAAATGTCTTTTCTTGTGAAAACGAAAGAAGATTCCTTAAGTATTCGTCTTCAGAATGAAATCCCGGCTCTGTAAAAATTAAACCACTGGGATTTGTCTTCCAACACTTCCTCGGAATGTTTCGGCAATGGACAATGGATAACCGTGTATAAGAAAATAATGTATATTTCCTTGACTCTGCATTTAGATTTTATGATAATCCTTATGTAACATCTTTTTAAAAATATAATAATGTTCCTGTAGAAGTTATCAATTCTAATTATGCGGTGTATACTGTATTTATTTCATATGTTTTAAATAATGTTTCTTTTAATAAACTTGTAAATATATTTGATGTAAAAAAATATGTCAACGATTATGTAGTCTGCACTTATGTTATAAATGCTTTAAAATAAAAAACTTGTTTTCTTTCCCCGCTTTTAACCAAAGAACTTATTTATACTAAAGAAAAAGAGACTTGAATCAATAGATCAATAGATCACTGATGGGCAGGAGGGTGATGGGGAGGGCGGTTTGATTTACTGCTTTAGGGTATGTAAAAACGCTAATATTTTACGTTATAAACATAAAAATATATATTTTTTAAACAAATAAAATAAAAATAAATAAAACTTTTGTGTTATGTTATACAAAATATGACTTGAATCAATAGATCATGGATGGGCCGGAGTGGGAGGGTGGTTTGATTTACTGATTTAGGGTATGTAAAAACGCAAATTTTTTACGTTATAAACAAAAAAGTTCACTCACAAAACTAAAAAACAGTATATACTTTGTTAAATAATTTTAATATACAAAAACTTTTCTGACAGTGAGGCAAATATGAATTATGAAATAGATCAAACATCTGTAAAGTCGCAGTTAAGAAAATTAAATTTTGAAGTTGTATTTGATAAAAGCAGGTCAACAATGGGGTCATAAAATCTGATAATCAGATATTGATTGGGAACAAGTCAAAAACCCAAGATGTAAAAGAATTTGTGAACTTGAGAGATGTCTCTTCATTGTTGGAGGAAATAAATGAAAAAGGTTCAGAGGCCAATTTCGAATCAGATGAGAAGAAATATTTTGAACACCTTGTCATGTCGAAGTTTCCTTTGGTGCTTCTCAACAAGTTGAGTGATGAAGAAATAGAGAAATTTTTGAACCTGAGGAACGTTTCTTCATTGTTAGCGAAAATAAATAAAAAGGTTTCAGAGGCCAATTCCGGATCGGATGAAGAGAAATTCTTCTCCAAACTTGTCATGTCGAAGTTCCCTTTGTGCTTCTCAACAAGTTAAGTGATGAGGAAATAGAGATTTTAACGAGTAGTGTTGATGGGGACCATTTAAATAGGTTTTAGTGTACAAACAATTTATCCTGATTTCGCCGGGTCGGGGCCTGCTGACGGAACCAACACTCGCAGGGGGTTCCTCAACACCACTCAACCAACCATATTGATTACGACTTATAACATATACAATATTTACTAACGCAACGCAGAACCAACAACGTTGCACTCATCATTAGGTTTCAGGATCTTTAGTTTTTCATATACTACAACTTTCAGCCTTCCTATTTATAAATCTGTATTTTCTTCGAAGGACGCTCCTTGGGGGTGTCCGGGAAGACAACCCTTTACGATTGTAACCTCTATTCAGAATAGGGTCAATAACATATCTAAAGACAATATGTATTATTTTATATTATTATCATTATTATTATTTATTTTATTATTAGTAATAAAAACTTAAGTATTAAATTATGTGTAATTAAACTGTTATATCATCTAAGATATTTTCTACACGTTGAAATATTATTCAAACAGTAATTCCATCATTCCTTATTATTAGATATATAATTATTATTAATATTATATATTATATCATAATTATATTTATAGTATATAATAATTCAAAATGCGACTTTAATAGAGGGGTGATAACAAAATTAGTAAAGACACAGGATATTAATATGTCATATTTTTTCTATTGATAATGTTTTATCTTTAAACCCCAACCTTATTAATACTACTAGATGTGTATAACTATTTTTTTAAAACTGACAATATATTCCTGTTTAATAGCAAAGTAAAACCTTGAATGTCAAAAAGTTAATTGCTTCTGAAATTCTCGCTTGCGCTGATATAATAATCTTCAAGATAATATTGGATCGTCCGGCTGTTTCTAGAGATGTTGATCCTAATAGTTCTTGGGTAAGAATGATCAGCTGCTGGTTTTTTTCTGCTTTATATACACAACCACTCGGTATCTGTGCAGTGTGACAGATCATACCTTACATACGTTATTTATATTTATATAATATATATATATATATTATTATATATATATATATATATATTTATACACATCTAAAAAGATTTAGCTTTTATATTTTTTATATAAATTAAATGAAAAATAAAAATACATTTCGTATTTGCTTCATGTTAAATTTATTTGAAGATTTTAAACCCTGAAATATTTTGAAATTATTTCACACATTAAATAAAATGTTTTAATAAATTTGTGTATACCAAAAAGAGCTTGTTTTATGTAAACTAGACCTGTAACTGGTACCAGATTTTTGGGAAATTTATCGTCACTGAATAAAATGGTGAATTATACGTATTTTTCATGAGATTCCGAAAAGGATTTTAGAATTCTTGTATCACATAAGTTTTTTGGTTCAAGCTTCCAGTTAGGTAGAATACTCAATATGCGTATGTTGTCAAAGATATATATTATTTGTAAACTTATACTAATTAATTAATTTTATGTAATTTACAGAGTTATGCATTTGTATGAATAAAAATGTATGTATAATGCATTACATAAAATGATATATATTTACTTAAATTTTCTGAATAGTTCAAATCAAAATAAAATTCTGTTCAACCTATTCCAATTCTGTTACTGCTATTTCAAACCAAGCAGTAATCACTCATCATTGATATTCCCATCTGCCCTGATAACGTTTTTCCATTTGCTGTATATCTTGGTGGATCTTTCCCTTGTTCATCGCTTACTGCCTCGAGATTTGTGGCAAGATGTCAGATGAGAATGTAAAAAATGTATTTTTAGTGAACATTCTGAAGCCTAAGTTCTTGTAATTAACTAGCAACCTCTTACTATACGATCGCTATTTCAACTCGTTTGTTTCCAAGGAAGCTGTAACGTCTTTGAAGGAATTCCATGCAGATAGTTCATCATGGTTTAATTTCTTGTAAAAGCGGGGTACGTTGTAGTTGTCGATTTAGCGTTATTAAGCAGAAACGTCACATAAATATTTAAATCAATCTCCAACCTTATCCATGGCTTCACAAAATTCTTCATCATCCAAGTTTAAATATGTAATGGTGGTAAAATAACTCGCTTAGGATCCTAAAAGGGTTAAATTTTTTATACTTAACATTCTTTTTTGGCCCGGGGTAAATGTTCTCTTTCTCTCCCATGTTTTTCGTAATGTTGTTTAGTATCACGGCTGTCCCACAAAAAAACAAGTGTTTGGTGAATCCTCCCTGTAGACCAAGGAGTCCACTTTCAGATCACAACAGATAAGGCATGTGTGGTCATAATATTTATAGCTTCAATATTTCGGACATACTTTCATAGGTTTTTCCTTCATTCATCAGCAGCATTGCGACCGGAATTGAGGAACTTGTTTTGAGTTATGCAATATGAACGGCTTTATAGGCTAGTTTTTGAAGGTTATGAATAAGCGCCATCACATTTAAATACGGAATAAAGCACGCATAGTCCATAAAATCGGAAAATGACATAATTAGTTACTCTTTGTAAATATTTCTCTAATTCCCGTTTCTTTTCTATATATACTAATTACCTTTTGATCTAACAAATTCCACTTCTGCAGGCGTGAACCTAAGATTTCCGCTTATGTTTTGCCAACTACAGGTTCGTACTAAATCATTTAGTTCCGGTTGCGTAATCATTGTGGTGTTAGCATTTGATTCGCTGGGATATATGGCATTTGCAGCACGATGCTTCAGCTAAGAGTCAAACAACTCTTACATGAGTCAGGACGTTTTCCAAGAGCTGGTGCTATAGGAATCGGTAGTTTTCATCATTATGGGGGGACTGGTCTAATAACTGATTGAATACTTAGGTACGAAATGCTGCCATTATTTTTAGAAGTAAAACCACCAAAAATTTGTTAGCAAAAGTACCAATCTCATAATGATTCTTAGCTTCATACAATACTGGCACTCAAGGGGCAAATGGAGCTTTTCACCTTTTTAACACTGGGTTAATTTACATAACTTAATGCATGTTATGTGTGGGGCCCATGGCTTATCTTGGTCACCCAACGCACACTTAAAATAATGTTTATAAGCCGTTTTAAACAATTGAGTGATTGGTTTTCGTTGACTTTTCGTAGGATATCCTTCGCAAACATAGCAAAACTCATTCGGATAATTTTTCCAAAAATATTTTTTGGTATCATATTTTTTAACGAACTATCAAAACAACTGAAATTTACATTTGGAATAGTAATAAAAATTTTTGACATACATACATATATATATATATATATATATATAATATATATATTTATATATTATATATATAATAATATATATATATATATATATATATTAATATATATATATTAAGACTAAAAAACAGACACACCTTTACACCTGAAAACTCAATGCGAGCATACTACAAAATTCTCAGCGAGAACATTATATATATTTCACGATTTTTCGTGTTCAGGCATGACTCAGTAAAAATTCCTATTTTTCTCTAACTCACCCTGGACGATTCTGGCATTCTCATACTTCTCCTTCTCCTCTCAGGTGTCCTATGCCTTTGCCTGTGATTACATTCGATCGGCGTGCATGGGCTCCTGATCTACGAAGTTAGGCAGGCGGGTGGCCGGATCGGATTCCTCCCGTGTTTTTGAGGGAGTGTGTTCCGTGCTGACCCCGCCCCTCGTTCAACTATATTTCCTATGTCTCATACTAATTTCCTAGTGTTGGAGCAGACATGGGCACCGATTCCGTAAAAAGGTAGCGCTCTGATTCTTCTAACTATCGCCCTATAGCTCTCCTTGTATTCTATCTAAGATGAAACCCTTCTCACTCTCATTTCTTAGATCATTGGAATCTCATTCACATTCTTTCCGATCGCCAGTATGGGCTTTCGGGGTTCGAGGTCTACTGGCGGATATATTTCCTATCTTATGATTTGTGGTTTTCCGCCTTGGAACTAGGGGAGATTGCGTGGTGGCGCTTGTGACATATCCAAAGCAATTTGACAGGGTATGGATGCGTCCTGCTCTCCAAGCTTCCTTCCTTTGGGTTTTTCCTTCCTTTGCTTACTTATGTCTAGTTTTCTCTAATCGATCAATTGTCGGCGTTGTTGTTGCGGGGCGTCTTTTTCTTTTTGTTAATTGTGGTGTTGCCTCAGGGTTCTGTTTTATACCCAATTTATTTTTAATTTTTCATTAATGATCTTTCACCTGCACATTAACTTATCCTCGTATGCGATGACTCGAACCTTCAATTCTTTCAACTCATTTCAATTCTGCTCCTCTTTTACTTCTAGAATTGCCTCTCGTCTTAATCTTTATTCTCGCTTCTTGCCGACCTGGATAGATTTCCAGGTGGGGCCTCCGCAACTTAAAATTTTCATTCTTTAAAAATAACATCTACAATCTCTGCTCTCTAACAACCTTCAATTTCCTTTCTTTGACGGTTCTTCGTCTCCTGTTGACAATATACATCCTTGGCTTAAATCCAAAAAATGTCTTGGACGTCACTCACAAGGGTTGCTAGGGCGGCTTCAAAGAAACTGGGGTTCTGTTTTAGACTGCGACTTTTTTTTTCCTCTTCTCAGTTCTTCAGCTATAAGGCTCATACCGCCCTTTGTATGGAGTATGTCTATATCTGGGGGCTCTTGGTTTCATACCGGCTTTTGATAGGGGTCGAGTAGCCCAAGACTTATAACTGTTGTACCTTTCCATTACTTTGAACCTTTATTTTGGCGGCGCGATGTTGGTGCTTTTCTCTTCTATAGTACGCAGACAGGTGCTCGAGGGAACTCTGTCACTCGCGTACTCACCTTTTACGACGTCCAGTAGAAAGGGGTGCTGTGTCTGCGATGAGTTTTGGTGTGGATTTGGCACTCCAGGCTAGTTTCGCTCGCGGTGTTTCTTCTTATCCAGTCACTTGTTCTGTGGATATTCTTTCACATCTTCTGTGTTTCCCTGCTGAATTAATCTCCCGCACTCAAAGGCCTGCGATCTGTCTCATCTTGCGTAATTTGCGTTATTGTGTACTTCTGGAGGGCGTGCTACAGCCTCCCTTATAGGGTTCGCCCGTGAGTGTGGTGACAACTGGTAAAAAAGAAAAAAAAAGACATTGGTGACGTGATATGTATTTTCGACTACATATCGCATGTCAGGGGACATATACATACATAGACACCCTATTCCCGTTTGAGTTTCCAAAATCATTGGTTTGACAGTGTAATGGTATTTAAAATGAGAATTAGAGTGATAGATAGTTAGGTCATGGTAATTTTTTTGTAAGCATTGATAAATTATTATATGATAGAAGTATATAGCAAATGATTTAAGATATGATATGAAAGTAGGTTTAGGTTAAGTTTTTATAAGTAGTTAACTATTTGCAAGGTTGCTAAAGCACTATGAATTTTTGTATTGCGTAACTGTATATTACGTTATTCTAGGCTATAATATTAAGGAATAAATATTTAATAAAATTTTATTTGGAAATCATACTAGAACTTGTTTCGTGTATTGTTGTAATAGCATTGACAATAAAATATGACTTTAATCACCTGTCGCTGTTATTTTTAATAAAAGAATAATTTTTTTTGTTAAAAGTTTTAATAATTATATGTTATACTCGCAAAGAATTTATTTTGTTATGTTTTACTGCAAAAATTGACGTAAAGCGTTTCGCCAGGGGGGTCTCGGTCTGACGTTGTAAACGTCCTTAGTCTTTGGGTCTGTAAAAACATGATTTTACAGACCTAAGGATGTAAGGAAAACCGTTCGGCCAAGAGGAGGTGGGGAGGAGCCCCTTCCGTTCTATCTGCTAAACGTCCTTACGGACTTGGGCCTTTAGGGTATGTAAAAACGTGTTTTTACATACCTTAAAAACAAAAAGCACACTTAGAACGTATTTCTAATAAAAAATTTAAACAACTTTTAATAGAAACTTAATTCGTTTTCTATATTTACAATCGTTTTTCAACTTTTTAAAATAATAATAAAACATAATTTGTAATAAAACAATAATAATAAAACATAATTTGTAATAATAATAATAATAAAAATAATACTTAGTTTGTTTTCTATATATGTAAAATGTTTTAGTTTTTAAAATAAAGCTAATTTGGTAATAATAAAATAATAATAATAATAAAAATAAAAATAATAATAATAATAATAATAATAATAATAATAATAATAATAATAATAAAAATAATATTGTTTTTTTTCTATATATGCAAAATGTTTTTCAAGTTTTTAAAATAACAAATAATAATAATAATAATAATAATAATAATATAATAATAATAATTTCTTGTTTTTTAGACAATGTGTTTAGTTCAGATTAAGTTAGACTGAACGGTTAATACTAGGTAAAAATTGTACAGAGTTCCATATTTTATGCAACATTTGTATGACTAAGAGAGGACCAATTAAGTTCTCGGTGCTAAGTTTGTGCAACATAGGGCTGTTGCTAGAGCATAAGTCTATGTATTATTAGCTTACAGCACTTTTAAAATTTCATTTTAAAGGCAAAACCCATTTATGGGGTTAGGCCACATCTCATATGGGTGCTTATACACTTTTGAGCGTATTGAAACTATGTTATTCATGCTTTACA
>JABUQX010107494.1:17500-35000 GCA_015478945.1 Trachelipus rathkii
TTGAGGAAAATATCGTTTCTGCGTTACAAAAAATCAGACCTACATCAAATATTTGTGCGCCCATGGCATCAAGCAAAATTTGCCATTAAAATTATTAATCGATTCTAAACCCCCGCAAACTCCAGCTTTCAAATTTTACAGGTATGTTTTATAAGATATTTTAAATTTAAAATCTATTATTATTATTATTAATTATTATTATTATTATTATTATTATTATTATTATTATTATTATTTTATTGTAACAAGTGTGCTCAAAATTCCACAGTTAGTAGGGTGCCGTGAATTACAAAAGGTTGGGAATCACTGCTCTAGGTCATCACTTGCCAATTGCTATTGGCTTTGTAGTAGACAAGGAAACCACTTAATAGTAGATTTTCATGTTCCTGCAACTTCTGCCAAATGTGTGGGTTGAATAAAAAAATCAAGTTGCATAAAAGTGATTTAGATAAATGAGAAAAGGAGGATAAGGCTGAATGTGATAAGAACTTCTCTGATGCAGAGTTCGAGAAATATGGAGCCACAGTAGCTAAAAATATATGGGAAATGTCGAGGAATAGCAATTTGTGGCTTATAACTACCTAATAAAGGAAATGCCTCTATGGAAATAGTATTGAGGAACAGGTAGGCCAAAATCATGTTAAGTCCATAAAGATGAAATTGACTCATTTAAGTAAAGATGAAAAGCTTGGAGCAGGGAAAGAGATGGTGGCCTTACAGATGAAAAGGTGGATGCATTGCAAATTTTTAAAGTAAAGCCGTTCAAATTCCATATATCTAATAATGTAAATCCCTAAAAAAATATTTAGACTTGACATCATACGGTCTCATCGTCAGATGCACAGGAAAAACTTTGAATGTAAATGAAAGTATTGATGCTAGGGTCTTGAGACTTGTTTCCAAGAACTTTAAGCGTGTCAAGTATAGAACAGGGTGGGTTACAAAAAAAGCTTAATACTCCTCAAAGGATAAAGTTATGGAAGAAACGGAAGGAAGAGGAACAGTAAAATCCTGGGGGGAGTTAAATATGAAAAAACGACAATCAGAGAAAAGGAAAGAGAGGAAGGAAAGCTATGTGCAAGAGGTGGAAAATCAATATGAAAAGTGGTGGGGAGTAAACTCCTTCAACAAATGCTGATACATCGCAAAAAGGTTGTTACATAAACTTTCACATTTCATGTTTCTATTTGGATATACATTTTTATTGCCAGTGGTCAAATTATATATATAATATATATATATATATTATAATTATATACTATATATATAATATTATATATTATATATATTATATATATATATATATATATATATATATATATTATATATATATATACCGTATTATTACTTATATAATATATATATAATATAATTATTATATACTATATATATATATATATATATATATACTATAATATATATTATACTATATATACTATATATATCAGGGACGTGCCTCTGGGTAGGCAAGGTAGGCATTGCATGCTCTACTAAGGAAGTGAATTATTTATTTCTATTTTCTTTAATATTTAATAACAATTTTAATCCATAAAATTAATTTCTATTAAAGCTGTTTTATCGAAATTTAAAGAGAATAAATCTCCTTGTAATAAGGGCAAAAATTTTTGTGCTTCTCGGCCGCTTATGGCTTCCTATATTGACTTGGGTTAATGAAGATCGAGCTTTTCATATTTATTTATATTAACTCATGTTTTCTAAAAGGCATTCAGAATTATGCTTTTGACTCGCAAATCCCAGTGTTTGGGATGATGTCGTCGAGATATATATATATAATATGTGTGTGTGTGTGTGTGTGTGGTGTGTGGTGTGTGTGTGTGGTGTTGGTGTGTGTAGTGTGTGAGTGTCTGGGGTGGGGTTTGTACTGCGCGTGCGTGTGTGTGTGTGTGTGTGTCTTCTCGCTTTGTTTCTCTCTCTCACTCTAGTATATATTATATAATATATATATAATATATATATAATATATATTATTATATATTTAATTATATCTATATATTATATATATATATATATATAGAAAACTAAGCACTTTACCCTGAGAGACAAGTCACAGCACGTGCCTGATATATAATATATATATTATAGTTAAGTATATGCTTAGACTAGAAATAATTTACCACCTTAAATAACTTGTTTTTGTACATATAACTTATAGAAAAATAAATAAATATTTATATATATATATATATGATATATATATATTATATATATATATATTAATGATATATATATATATATATAATATATATTTTATATTATATATAATATTATATATATATATAATTTTTTTTCTTCTCACAGGAGTCTACTCGAGATAAAATCAGCAGGGAGTGGCTGTGACGCTGTAAACAAGATAAATACCCTGTTAATTGTAGCAAAGCTGTGAAGTTGATTCGAAGTGAGTCAGTCCTCAATGTGCTTTTGAGAATTGCTTGTTGATTGCCTGCCATGTCTTCTTTAGTATGATACTGGATGTTATTGCCAAGGGAACTAACCTTGCACAGATTAGAACTTTTAAAACTAGGTATTAGTTATTTTATTATTGGTCATATTTATAAATTATATTAAATACTTTTGTTTCACTCTTAGAACACGGTTCTTAGTAATTTGGCTAGAGAATAATTAAAGAAATTTCAAAGAAAGATAAAAAAAGTACATTCTGCTCTTTCAAGTTTGTTTTGAAAACGGGATGAGAATATTATATATAAATCTGAAAGCTGTATTTACTATATTGATAATAAAAAAAGTTGCTAGTTTTGAAAACTTTTGTGAGTTTTCATAGAACAATATAGAGATATTTGTATACTTCCCATCGATTTTTGAGAGAGAATAGTTGTGGCATATATGCCGTTACAGCTTTCAAGAATAAGGAAATACAATATGTAGGGGTTGCAGATTTTTTATTTAATTTAATTTATTACAGGTCAAAATTTTGCACAATAAATTTTTTGCGTTTTCAGATTTGGTGTTTTATCTCGAGAATATACTAAACATTTTCGTTTTCTATATCAAAGTTGTTTTGATTTTATTTCTCTATCAATTTCAAGACTAACCTGAATCATCTGAAAAGGACGCGACTCTTTTTTATTATTTCTAAAAGTGTACAGATGATTGACCGTTGTCAAATTTTGGCTCACCTTTGATCATATGTTTTATAAACTTTTTTTTAAGATATACTCAAAAATCGCAGTTAAATATTTTAGACAGGATTTTATCTAACAACCATTCAATTTTCAAGTCATTTTAACAAAGACGCAAACATCAAAATTGTGTATCATCGAAAACATAGTAATCTCCAAGGCTGATTTTATATTCAGATGTAAATTATTTTTTCATAAACAGTTAATCGTTTTGAACTTGAGTTGTTTGAACTATAGTATCACGAGAATATTATATAGAAATTTAAAATTTTGTATGTATTCAGTAATAAAAAGTTGAATAAATGTTCAATTTTCAAAAACTCAATATACTCCATTTTTTTTTCGGCTTTAGGATTCTCTGTCTTTTTGAAAAGAATCGATTTCACACGTGTATGTGTTTTAAATAAATTTAATGATATAAACTCTCTAGACAAATCGTGAATTAAACGTTATGTAAAAGTAATTTTTTCCTTATAAGTGGTGCCGATGTAAGGTTAGGCTGCCAGACATAAGATTGCTAAGATAATAATATTATATTATATATATATTTATATTATATATATATATATATATATATATTATTATATTATATATATATAATATATAATATTATATTATTATATATAATATAATAATATTTATATATACAGGGATGGCACGAAACAAATTCATGAAAAAATCAATTGATTTTTTTTAACTTGATTTTTTTATAAATAAATCATGATTATTTTTGATTTTATTGATTTGTTTGATTTTTTTATATTTTTTTTTTATTATTCTTTTTATTTTTTGTTATTTAAAGTGATTTACTTCAATAGAAATAAAAAATTAAAATAAACTATTGTATTAGGAAGTTTTTAATATATTTTTTTTTCAATGTTTCAACAAACAATTGGCATTGTAACCCGTAAAGTCTGATAACATTCCTTTAGTGTTGCTTGTTTTCCATTGTTCCATTGGTAAGATTTTGAACGCAGAGCTAGGGCACTAGGGCCTAAAAATTGGAAACTTTTTGTTATAACCCAACACTCTATATTAGTTTTTGTATAATGTCGTATAGTAAATATGTGAGGAGAGTAGCTGAATATGTCTACAAGTTTTAGCACACACAATTAAAAAAAGACATAGGTATGCTGGAGAGGAAGCAACGTAAAGCAACGAGGAGGTAGATTTTTGGCTTTGAGGTAAGAATTGGCGTGAAGTTGTCTAGATAGGCCATGCGGCTTTTGAATGATTATTCTTATTTATTATTTATTATGGGTTGATGGGACATTCTAGAAGGGCAATGCGGCTTCTAATTATTAATTTTTTATTGGTTGACTGGACAGTCTAAATAGGACCATGCGGCGGCTAAGTATTATTCTTATAAATTATGGGTGACTGGGAAACTCTAGAGGGGTTTAAATGCAGCTTTCTAATTATTATTTTAATTATTATGGATTGACGGGGAGTTTAGTTAGGCCCATGCGGCTTCTGAAGTTAATTATTCTTATTTTTAATTTATAATGGATGACTGGAACCTTTGCTAGAGGGGCCAATGCCGGCTTTTTATTATTTTCTTAATTATTAATTCTTGTGGTTTGACTGGGACAGTCTGGTAGGCCCATGTGGCTTCTTAATTAAATAATTCCTATTCATTAATTACATTATTTTATAAAAATTTTCTTAATTCTTAATTTTTAATGGTTGAATGGGACACTCTACATTGGATTCTGCGTCTTCTTATGTCTCATCTTCTCTCTCCTCTCTCTCTTTCTTCTCTTCTCTATATATGTATATATACTATATAATATATATAATATATTATATATATATATATTATATATATATTATATATTATATATTATATATTAATTATATATATATAATATGGTTGCGTGAAAAAAGAATTGAAAAATAAAAAAATAAAAAAAATAAAAAAATCAAAAAAATCAATTAAATCAAAAAATCAAATTGATTTTTTTCTAAAAATAAAAAAATCCCAACCTGTATATATATATACTATACTATAGTATATTATGATATATATATATATTATATAATATATATATTATACATTATATATATATATAGTATATATATATATATAATATTAATAATAAAAAATTAAATAATATAATATATATAATATGCTAATGTTAGTTAATTAAAAGAAAGCCGCTTTACGAAAAAGGGACAAACGGGGAATAGCTAGGCTTCAGTGGCCAATATAGTATATAGTAATTGGGAAATGATGGATTGACCAAAGGTTTTTCTGGACAGATGAGAGAAATTGGGAGTTGTTTGAAGTGATAAAAGACGAAATAGTAAATACAAGACTGATAAAAATATAAATTCGAATCTTAACCTACTGGACTGTTTAAAAGGTGATGGTAGTCAGTGTCTTGGGTTGTTTCAGCTCGAAAAGTGTGTAAAAACTCATCTCATAAAAGGGAAAGAGAATGGTGTAATGAAAAAGATGGTATTTAAATTAATTTTTTTTACCAAATGCTACGTGGAAACATTTCTAATTTTATTTTATGAAGCAAGTACTGCCCAAACCACAATGTAAAATCTATGCAACGCTTACCCGAAGCTGCAAGAGAATAAAGAGTTTGTCATTTACCCTGGCAATCAAGTCCAGATTTAAACCCATAGAAACATCTTTGATGAAAATTGAGCGCGTATTAGTTGAGCAAAGAAATAAAAAAACTAGAAAAGTCTATTTCTTAAAGTTCCATGATTTTCCTTTATAAGAAAGAGGTCAATCGTTTATTATTTATATATGTCAATATAATTTCATTATATTTACAATTTCTTGTTCAAAGTTTGAATCCGATGTACTTTGACTGTACTGTTTGCATTTTAACTCCATTTCCTCTATGATCTTGGAATCTGTCTATCCCACTAATTTTCCACACATTGAAAACACCTCTCTTCGTTAAACCGCCATCTTTGATGACTGGTAGCTCACTCCCTCTCTCGAATTCAAGTTCGTCATTATTTCTTTCGATTTTTAATCCTAATACTTTGTTATTCACTAAATGTCCGATTATTCTTTCGATTTTTTAATGATGCTCAGATTTGATGACTCAGATTTGATGGCTCAGATTTATTGATAGTATATACATTTTGATGGTTCCCAATACATATATTATATATAATATATATATATATATATATATTATTATATTATTATTATATATTATATATAATAATATATATATTTATATATTATAAAATCTTGTAGCAAACCTGCATCGCCGTAATGAGTGTCTAGGAGTGTCCTATGAGATCCACAATGAAGTGCATGATAATGCAATGAGTGCATATAGTGGTCACTTTTTTCTATCCTTTTTTATGCCTACCCTGATCATGAATGCCCTCTATTGGTGTCTACCCTTAGGTTACATGGTATGAGGAATCGATTGGTGTATATTAATAAGTTGCTAGGATCTTCCTTTTCTAGCCTTTCTAGCACGCCATATCCTACGTCCATAAGAACAGCACCCAAAATTGGTGTCACCCTATGTTATAAGGTTCTGGATTCGAATGGTGTGTATAATAAAGTTGCTAGGATGCTTCCTTTTTCTAGCCACTTCTAACATACATAAAATATACATATATATATATTATATATATTATATATAATATATTATATATTATTATATTATTATATATATATTATAACGTTACATGAAGGATGCGTACGAAACAAACGATCCCGACCCACAGGTTTGCCCAGCGCGAAACGCCGCCGTGCATTACCGCGTAACCGCCGGTACGCCCGCAGGTTGCAATATACCCACGCGTAACGCGTCGCCGTGCGCCGCAGCGGCAATATTACCGCGTAACCGCCGCGGGCATCCGCAGGCGCAATATGCACCCGCGCGAACGATAAATATTTCATAGTGTCGAAAGCATTGTAACTATTCAAAGAATTTTTTCAAATATCCCGTTTTCTATACTATGAGTCAGTCAATTTATTTCATACTCTTAAACATTTTTTATTAAACACAATATAACTTTCCATCCAGATATTGGGCCAAAAATAGCAAATAGGCGAGTTGCCTAAGCAACAGGGATTGTAGAGCTTTGTTTTACTGCTTTACCTACATTAAAACTTTTATTTTTAATAACATTATGTTTTTTTTATATTTTTATTTTGTTTTAATAACTTTTTTATTTCTAAATTTTTTAAAAATTGGTAATGTAAGAAGAAAAACCCAGAGTGTCTGTTATATATCATTTTTTTATTTACTAAATATAGGTAGAAATTTTATTAAAAACATCTTACTTTTACAGACATTAAAGCAGCAACACAGTAAACTCAATAGCGCAAATATGCCTAGCAACAAAGGGATTAGACGGCGCTTTGTTTACTGCTTTACATCTATTTAATATATATGAGACTATTATTAAAACATTTTTATGTTTTTAATTTATCATTTAATTGATATTTTCAACTGTTAAATAAAATTATTTGAAAGTGTTGCTATACTGCCGATTTTTTTTTTATTATTATTATTATTATTTTTATTATTATTATTATTATTCATTTTATTATTATTATTAATTGTTATCATTATTATTATTGATTTATAAATATTGCGGTTTGTTTTATTATTATTATTATTTTTTTATTTATTTTATTATTATTATTATTATACTCGCTAATTTTATGCCAATGACTCTTATTATTATTTAACCCACACACACCACACCACACACCAGGCCCATTAAAACACATTCAATGGTTCTGTAATAAATTATTTTGAAGTTTTTTAATAATTGATTGTTTTGTTATTATTATTATTATTATACCTTCCTCATTTCACTTCATGACTATTATTTATCACACACACACAACACCAACACACACAAAACGTAAATATAAAATATAACACTGTTTAAATCTATCAATAAGTTCAACAGTGGTGGATTTTAACTAAAAATTTAGTAAACATTTTGTTTTAATTAAACAGGTACATTTATATTACTCTTCAATTTAACTAACATTTATTTTAAAGTTTTCTTAAACTTTCTTATAATCAATCATTATCTTTGAACAAGAATTTATTATATCTGTTAATACTTTTGTTTATAATTTTTATAAGTATCAAGTTTTAAATAATTTTTACTAAAAATTTTATGAAATTTTATTAAAACATATATTTTACGTGCCCCAAAGCAATAAATCAGTAACGCAAGACCTTAGCAACCCTCTAAACCAAGCTATACCACGTTTTGTTCTATTAACTTACTGCTGTTTAGCATCATCTTTAGCCATGGTAATTAAGTATAACATAGCAAAATAAGCCAATATATATATATATATATATATATATATTATATATATTATATTATTATATATTAATATATATATATTAATACTAAAGTGCAGGTTAGTTATTAAAAGAAACTGCTTTTACAGAAAGGGAAGAAAAGCTTCGATTCAGTGGGCCATATAGCTATAATAGTAATTGATAAAATGATGATTGAACAAAGGTTTTCTGGATCAGATGAGAGCAATTGGACTTGTTTGGAAAGTGATAAAAGACGGGAGTAAGAAATACAAGACTGATAAAAATATAAATTCGAATTTTTAACCCCTACTGTAAAAAAGTGATGGTAGTTTGAATGGACTTTTAGATCGAAAGATAGAGAGAATGGTGTAATGAAAAAGATGGTATTTAATTATTGTATTGTAAATGCTACGTGGAAACATTTCTAATTTATATTTAGACGCAGATAATGACCCCAACCACAATGTAAAATCTTATGCAACGCTTACACAGAAGCTTGCAAGAGAAAATAAAGTTTGTCCTGTTACCCTGGCAAATCCCAAAGCCAGATTTAAACTCAATAGAACATCTTGGGATGAATTGAGCGGTGTATTAGTTAGAAGAAAAAGTTATTTCTAAAGTTCCCATGGATTTTCCTTTTAAGAAAGCGGTCTATCGTTTATTATTTATATATGTCAATATAATTTCATTATATTTAACAATTTCTTGTTCAAGTTTGACTCGCGAATTGGTACTTGACTGTAATGTTTGCTTCAACTCATTCCTCTATGACTTCTGGTGAAAATAAACGTGTTTCTTATTCCTTGGCAAATAATGAAGATGTTCCATTCATAATAGATCATTTTTCCGGAGAAATTAGAAAAAGCCCTTGATATGAATCACGGAAAAATGTCTTATAGATTACTTAATAAATTTTCTGCCCTTTTGCATATAACTGCAGATAATGGAACTCAGTTCCATTCTAAATGTATTTAAAGAGTTTGCTAACTTCTATAAATGTAAAGTTCATCACAACTACTTCCTTTCATCCACATCTATCTTAATTAGAACGAAGTACAAAGCATTAATTTGCCCCTAGCTTCTTGTTTAATAATTGGTTGTCCTAACGACTGGGAAGATTACTTTCTTTATTGTAACATTAGCCTCTTAAACACTCTATCACTTAGTATACGATGAATACCCTTTTTTCTTTTTTTCGTAGAGATGACACTTTGCCTTTAATCTGATATAATATCTTCAGCCAAAAATTATGATTATAATGGGAGAAGTTATAAACAGACTTTATAAAATGAATAAAGCTATGAACAGCTTATTTAAACCATAAGTAAGGAAAGAAAAGGATATAAAAACGAAAACTTTAAAGAATTCCAAATAGGAGACTTGGTCCTTTTAAAGGATAACTATAGAGTTGGTAAAGGAAGCAAATTAAAATTTAGATGGCTAGGACCATATAGAATAATAAATAAAATTTCATCTGTTAATTATTCTATAAGACCTATTTTTGACCAATCAAAAAGAGATGAGAAGGTACATGTAAATAGAATTAAAGAATGTAACTCCCCATACCTAGAATATAACTTTAATCCAAATGAGTCAAATAATTATAAAATTAATGAAACTTTTAATAAAGAAAATGAATCAGAATCAGAATCAGAATCAGAATTTGAGAATTATTATAAAGTAAGAAATAATAATAATAATGATAATGACAATCAAGAAAATAGTGATAATGGTGATGATGATATTGATGATATTGATGATAATAATGATAATGATAATCCAAATAATAGTGATAATAATGATGATAATATTGATGATAATATTGATGATAGTGATGATAATAGTGATAATAATGAAAATAATAGTATTAATAATGGAAATATAGATAATAATAATATTAGCAGATATAATCTTAGATCTAAAGGTAAGGTTCCAGAATATAATAGAGTTCAAGGGAGACCAATTGAATATAAGGTATTAAATGTAATGATAAAGTATTAGTATTAAAAATATTAGTAATATGATGTAGATAGTTGTAAACTATGGCAGAAGAGAGTTAACCACTATCTTATTTGTTGTCTTGCGTGACAGGAATCGTCAAAGATCTACCGATTAAGGTTCAAATGGTCAGATTTTTCCTAGGAAACGCATTGTTTTAAGGCCCGTTAAAGAATAGAATGATGAGATAGACCTATACTCATGCATTCTATTTCGGGACAATTAATATAATTAAGACTAATGATGTTTATTTTTTTCTTCTTTTGCAGGAACCTTATTGATTAATGAATTAAAATAAAATTATTAAATAAAAAAAATGGAAACAAATAACGAAAATTCACCATTGACAATAGATAAATTTGGAAGATTGTTTATTAAATGCCTCACTGAAGGAATAACATGGCCTGTAAATGTGGAATTCACAAAAGGAAATAAAAATTACAAATTGGTATCCAGCACATTAAGTCAAATATTTACAAAGGATCTTAGAAACATCTCCTTTATTAATGCATACAAAGAGAATGTAAACAATTTTCAAGTTTTGGATATATTTAGAAAATTACATAAATTCTACAAGTATTCAGGATGTTCAGTATATTTTAAGTTGGAGACCGATACACATGAATTCCTCACGATCACAAATGCAACCATAATAAAAGATGTTGAACTAAAGGTTCGACAGATGAGGTGGTGGAGGGTATATTTTTATTACGGAAATCCTCGGAATAAAGGAACATCCAACCCTTTACAAAATTTCAATTATCAACTGATGCCAACCCAACCCAGAAAATATCTTGTACCTTTAAGAAAACAAGTACTAAAAAGAAATGCAAAAATCACTGAGAAAAAGGAAAAAGAGAAAATAACCGAACGCCAAGTACCAGAACATAAGGAGATAAATTCAGAGAGAAAATCAAATGAACAATCAAGTGAACTGCTAGAGTCAAAAGAATCCATCACGGAGATGCAAGATATTCAAATGAAACTGCATGTTTTCCTAGATGAAGAAATTTCGAGACCAATCTCACCAATATAAGATATGGAAGAATCTTATGAATATGAGATGGTGCCTGCTTCATCATCTTCCTCGTTCTCATCTTCTTCATATCTATCACCTTATGTACCCATAAGAACATCGACGCCTGGTTTAACCCCACATTATTCACCAACAA
The DNA here is from genome assembly GCA_015478945.1 of Trachelipus rathkii. Taxonomy (NCBI): domain Eukaryota; kingdom Metazoa; phylum Arthropoda; class Malacostraca; order Isopoda; family Trachelipodidae; genus Trachelipus; species Trachelipus rathkii. The sequence goes on from JABUQX010107494.1 coordinate 29,114, forward strand.
AAATTACTAGAGCTGTTACAGACATGGAAGAAGCCTCAAAAGACTGTTCGCTCTCCGACTTTGAGCTTATGGAACAAAGTTAATGATTAATCATTCAAAAAAAAATTTCTTTTCCTTTTCTTTTAATAAATTTTCATGCATCAGTTAATTTTCCTTACCTAAAAGAAGTTGAAATCTTAAAGAGGGGGTAGTGTAAAAAAATTTTTTATTTCAACTTACTTTAGAAAATCCAAATTAACTAGGCACTTCTTATAATAATAATAATAATAATAATAATAATAATAATATTGCAACTACTATTTCAAAAGCTAATAACATAATTATATAATATATTTGCCTTCAGTATACTTCTATATTCAGGATTAGTTTTTCAATATAGTTATGTTCATTGTATTATATTCAATATAGTTATATTCTTCGAGATTTTGGTGCAATATTCATGAATATTATATTAATATAATATTCATGTTTGTGTTTTCATTTCAGAATATTCAGTGTAATTAATGTATTGACTATAATTTACCCTGTAAAATTATTATATTCCTTTTTGGCTTCTTGTATGGTATATTAAATATATTTATATTTAAGAAATGGATTCTAAAAGATTATTTTAATTAGTAAATATGTTAATATATTATAAAATATTATTATTTGATTAGTTTTTATGTGTTTATAAGTTAATTAGTAAGCTATATAATTTATAAAGCTTTTCTTGCATTTTAAAGATTTGAATGTCTTCCGTCATTAAAGGAATCATTTTAATTATTCTTCATAAATAGTATTTGAAGATTCTTAAAGCTTTAATAAGTAATTTTAAGATATAAATAGTAGTAATTAGTCATTTTCAGTTGTTCATAAAGGAATATTAATGATAAGAATATAATATTAGGCGTTAAAACGTTTATTTTGAGTTTGTAAATCCTATGATATTTCTTTAGCTATTAAAAATAAAGAATTACCCTTTATTTTCTAAGAAGTATGAATAATTTCGACTTATTTTCAATAAAATTAATTTTCTTTAAAACTCATAATGAATAATATTCAAGAATATTTTAAATTAATTAGTATTTTAGTTATTCAAACTTCTATGGAATATAAAAGGCACGAGATTTGATGATTAAGAAGCGACGAGTACAATTCTCCAGACGCTCCGGGCTATCTGTGGTTACTAATAGCTCAACCCCTACTCATTCTGTGGTTACAGGTGGTAGGCCCTCTAGGTGGTTGGTTCGCCGAACAAGACCCTCAGCCCTTTCCATACTGACTTGTATTACTCGTTCCAAACTCACTCGAGTTTCAGGGCTATTCTGTGGTTACTAATAGCGTAACCATTATACTCTGTGGTTACAGTGATAGGTCCCTCTTAGACGGTGGTTACTGTCCGAAATCAAGGCCCTCAGCCTTCCATACTGGAACTTGTGGTTCTCGTTTCCCATCACCTCGATTTCCTCTAGGGCTATCTGTGGTTACTAATAGCTCAATCCCTATACATTCTGTGGTTACAGGTGGATAGGTCTTTAGACGGTGGTTTAGCTGTCGAAACAAGGCCTCAGCCTTTCCCATACTGAAACTTGTGGTTACTCGTTCCCAAACTCACTCGAGTTTCCCTAGAGTTCTTGGGGGTGAGCTCAATCCCTATACATTCTGTGGTTACAGGTGGATAGGTCCCTCTTAGATGGTTACTGCCGAACAAGGCCCTCAGCCTTTCCATACTGAATTGTTGGTTACTCCCGTTTTTTTCCCAACTCACCTTCGAGTTCCTGGGCTATCTGTGGTTACTAATAGCTCAACCTCTATACATTCTGTGGTTACAGGTGAATAGGTTCCTCTTAGACGGTGTTATTCAGCTTTCCCGTATTGACCTTGTGGTTACTGGTTCTCCAGGCTCACTTCGCGTCTGGACTTCATTATTAATCATTATATTCTATAAGGAACAAGTTTCCCATTAACTTTAATCTTGAGTCATCATGTTTGGTTTATGTCATTAACTATCTAATACTGCTCTTACAGGTTGGTTTATTGTAAATCTGTGCTTGACCTATCACGCTTACTCATAAGTTACCATCACGCTTCACTCTATCGTTTAAGTCACATTATATGAGGATCATTTATTATAAACACTACCCACGCTAACGTTTTGTGTCAATAAGTATTATATTTAAATAGTCTTGTTAATAAAGAGTTTCTTATCGCCTGTCACCTGAAATTTGCTGTCTCGTATAATCTTAAAACTTACAATAGTATTATATATATATTATATATATATATATATTATATATATAATTATATATATATATATATATAATATATTATCGTATATATATATAGCTTATTCAATCTTTCGTCTGAGTGAAATCGCTATACTTTGAAATCATCGATTATATCGATAAATCAAATATATTTGAATCACGATATATCGATATTCCAAAGACTGGCTCGCTTTTTTAGTTTCGTTTCTCTGATCCGTATGGGTGAACATGTGATCTTCTTCCTAAGTTAAAACTGAATTTATAAGACTTGTTTGACATATTTAATGATTAATCAACTTTACAAGCGTTTTTACAGGATTTTAAATTAAATTTAAGTAACGATTTCCCATAATGTCAATAATTCTTAAACGTCGTTGATAAAGAACAGTGGCCTACTAAGACGATTGAATAGAGGTGTTGGGTAAATTAAATTTAAAAAATTCGTAACGAATATACCTTAAATGTCTTAAAATATTTTTACAAATTAATAATTTTTTAAGGTTAAATATATATATATAATATATTATATATATATATATATATATATTATATATATATATATTATTATATATATATTATATATATATATATATATATGGTTAGAGTGTCTAAAGCTGACAACATGTAACTAGAAGAACGGAAGCACCTACAGTAAAACAAATTAATATTTTGAATCAGCGGAAAATTCTAAGGTTTTTTTATTTTTCTCATTTATCAAAAGGAAATATATAAATTATATATATATATCTATTATATATATATATAATATATTATATATATCTATATATATATATATATATATATAATATATCACGCCTATAGGGGGCTCGAGCCTACGGGGAACGATGGGGGGACGTTTTTTCCAACCCCGTAGGGGAGGGGCTGAGTAACCGACTCTCAAATACCAAAGAGCGGGGGTTTTCAGTCCTCCCCTCGGAGGGGGGGAAATAAGCCTACCCTGTCGTTCTCCGGAAGGCGAGAGACGGCGATCCCTGCTCGGGGGTGTATACCCTTGGGGTTCCCATTAGTTTAAGAAAAAAAAAATTTTTTAAATATATATATGTAAAAAAAACCCTCAGAATTTTCCGCTGAATTCAAATATTAAATTTGTTTTACTGTAGTGCTGCGTTCTCTAGTTACATGTGTCCAGTTTTAGACACTGATATATATATTATCTATATATATAAATATATATATTATATATATATATATATATATATATATCTATAATATATAAATATATAATTTATATATCGAATTATACGATTATATTAATAATCGGATATATCCGATATCGAAGCTCAACAAGATTGAATTTTACCTATATATCAAACACACGAGTATAAAATGTGAACTAAAATATATGAAGCAGATTATATAAATTGAAATTAAAATAACTATTATATTGCACTTAAAATTATGTGAAATCACATACAGGCGCAAAATATCATAGAAGTAAACTTTATTTATGGGCAACCTTTAAAAAAGGGAAATCATTATATTTAAGCACAGAAAATAGGAAAGGACAAAAATTTTTTTTTTTTTTTATGAACAAGGCGCATGGGAAAAGATTACCAAATATGGGAGAATCACTATGAACATAGAATTACTTCAAAACTGTACTATAACAATGCAGCTTGTCGAGGATGTTCTAAAACTAAGTTTAAGAACAAAAGGAAATTTTTAAATTTATGAAATTATTGGTTGGTTGATATTTTTGGGTTTCAGAGCTGTGAAATATTTAGAAGAGAGTAAAATTGAGTTCTGGATAAAATCCAGTTTGCAATCTCCCGGAATTTTGTTGAAGTTGTTGGTATTTTTAATGTAGACAGATTCTGCTATTTTTCTTTTATGAGTGTGTCTTATATTTTTTATTATGGAGGTACCTTGAATATTGATACGGTGTTGGGTAAGGGTCCGGTGTTGTGTTAATGAAGAATTAGGATTGTCATTATTAAGGTCGGTGGTGTGCTGATAAATACGGCGAGGCAGATCCACGGTCTCCCCTATGTAAACAGAAGGACAATTTTGACAAGGTATTTGATAATTGCATTCAGTTTGTGAAGAAGGGCATTTTGGAGGTTTTAAAACTTGCTTTAATGAAAAAGTATTATTTTGGGTGAAGAACACCGAAGAAGGGAAATGGGATTTAATTTTATTATTTAGTTTATAGGGGAGGGAGAGAAAAGTGTTAGAAGGGTTTTTATTTTTAGGTGTGTTTTGATAATAATTTTGTTTAGCTTTTCTGAAAGCGGAGTTAATTATATAGGGAGGGTATTTTAAGTTTGTAAAGGTAGGGAATAAATATTTGGTCTCTGTGGATAGGTGAATGGGGGGAACAAATACGGACAGCTCTTAAGTATAGAGAGGAGAGAGTGGAAATTTTTATATTTTTCCTATGCGCAGAGAACCTGTGAATATAGCCTGGGGGGGGAGAAAGGTTTACGGTACACAGCATAAGTTATTTGGGGGGAATCCTTCCAACCAAGAATGGTGTCTAAAAAAAGTATGGAATTATTGACAGGAAGTTCGTAAGTAAAGGATAGGTCGGGATGGATATTATTTATTAAATTAAGAATATCTTGAAAGTTGGTATGATAGGGTATGGTCACGAATATGTCGTCGACATAACGTAGCCATTTGCAGTTGGTGAGAAGGGGGGTTAGGAAGTATGTGGTAATCCTCTATTAATTCTATAAAAATATTGGCAAGTGTTGGGGACAGAGGAGAGCCTATGGATAAGCCTTGGGTTTGTTTGAAATATTGATTATCAAATGTAAAATAGTTATGGTTCAAGGTGAGAAGTATCAGTTGTTTAATGAAAGGAAAGGGATGAAATAGTGTAATCTGATTGGTAGTTAAATATTCTTCCAAAAGTTCTAGAGTATGGGACGGGAACAGATGTGAACATGGATTTGTCATCAAAACTGAGGAATTGGTGAGTGATAGAATTAAGGGAATGTGAGCGTTGAATGAAATCGGGAGTGTTCTTAATATGAGAGGGAGAGATAGTACTTATGAGGAGTTTGAGGGTATTTGAAAACCATGAAGAAAGTTATAGGTATTAAAATTCGTATTGGATATAATGGGACGAAGGGGGTGTTTTCTTTATGAATTTTGGGGGCCATAGAATTTTGAAAGATTTGTTAAATGGGCTTTATTAGTTTTATGTATATCTGGATATTGCGAACAGATCTCTTTAAAAATACTATTGAAAGCATCAAATGAAGAATTGAGAGTTTTGGTAAAGGGGGTATAGTTGTTCGGGTCATTTAGAATTAAATTACATTGTTATTATATAGTCCACTCTATTTAAGATAGTTATGTTACAACCTTTATCACTACGGGTGATGACAATAAATTTATTTTTCTGAAGGCTCGACAAAGCTTTATAAAAAATAATAGGTAATTTATCATTGTGTTTGTTGATGATTAAACTATTAAGAAGCATACCTTTCATGATATCAAGATTGGTGCTTTTGTTGTTGTAAGTTTTCGACCAATGGTCAAAGCTATTAAAAAAAATTAAGGTGATTTTCGTTCTTTTCAAGAGCTAGGGGTAGACCATAACCAAGTAATACTCTTTTCGAATTTCAGAGTATAGTTAGACGATGTTTTTAATTAAATGGGGGGAGGAA